>JABUIW010000019.1:18771809-18813697 GCA_013363375.1 Menidia beryllina
CACACACACACACACACACACACACACACACACACACACACACACACCCAGCGTTGAGTTCCTTTGTTGATACAAACAGTTAATTGTGGTTCAGCTGTTTGTCCATCTCCAGTTCTCTCTCTAGGTCCATCACACTACTGTTTCTGTACAAGGAGAGAGTGATTAGCCAACTGATTCCAGGTGTGCTGATCACCTCCCCTGGCACTGCCCCCCCATCCCTCCCCCCGCCCCCCCCTCCAGCTGAACGCCACCCCCCCTCCACAACCATAATGAGCAGAATGCGTGCAGCATATCGCTGTTGTGGTTTATTCTAACTCAACTCAACTTTTTTCCCCTCGGAAAGGATTTGTCTCCATTTCCTGGGCGATTTTTGAATTTCCACAGAAGTCTGCGGAACAGGAATTTGGAACATCTTCTGAGAAAAAGCAACTGACTTGAGTGTCTACTTTGTTGCCTTTCGATAGTCCAACCCCTTCAGTAGTAATCATCTTGCCCCTCTGTGATCTGATTTGAATGACATTCAAATCAAATATGTGGTTGATCGAGTGTGTTACTCATGGGGATATACAATTCGATTTGCACCATGTACAGTAGAGGAATGATGATGGATCGTGGCTCTTCCTCAGATGCAGTGTCCTTTGGCTGTCTTTAAAACGGAGATCCTTCATCTTAATGGTCCATTTTGCAGTTGTGTTTGTCTGTTGGAGCTGCTTCATTAGGCTGCTGGAGGTCTCTGGAGGGCTGCTCACCTCTTCAGTTTGGTGTGTATTATGTCAGCACAGTGCAGCTCTTCATACCTCGATTTTCTGGATGTCCTCCAACGCATTGGGAACTTCTGAAAGGTTGCCGTGTTCGTCTCACTGACCCAGACAGCACTGCTGTTATGTGGCTATTCTCTCTCCCCATACGCTCTTCCTGGGTTGTCATTCTGAGTTTCTTGTGCTGTTGAATTTTTGATTTTGCTCCAAAATGTGGGAGCAGATTCTGAATTGGTCCATCCAGGTTTTGTCAAAAATCTAATTGGCGTAAAGACTGGAGAAATGATCTCACAATCTAGAGGAACTTTATTTAACTTAAATGTCTTCTTATACTGCCCAATTTAAAAGTTCCCTGTGTTTCTCTGATAAATACCAGCAGCAAACTCCTCTCCTTCAATCACTCCTTCACCCATGAAGTTAGGACAGCTAAACCATTTGAAACCTATGGGCCAATCAAAGGTTTACCTTCTTTAGTGTTTCTGAACATTTCTTACATTAAGCTTTCACTGCTGGTGACCAAAGGGCTGTTTTGAGATTCTCAGAGAGGTATTAATAGGGTATTACTTCATCTGACACAGCCAGCTTCTTAGCACAACGACCTGTAAAAGAAAACTCGAAATGAAAGTTAATAGGAAAAGTGCTTTGTCTTCTGACTTTGAGATTTTATTCATTTTCACTTTGATTTGTGTCTTTTGTAGATTCAACAGAATCAGTCAAGCAGTAAATCAGGAAATGATTTCCATGTGAGACTGTTAAGACCAGAAATGTTTTCCTTCAGCTTTAATCACATTTTGTCCAAACTAAAGTTGAAACTGCATTCTTCTCTGCAGTCGTTCACAAACCAAAAGATTGACTTTCACTAACTCCTTTGACTTGAGTTGTCAGAAAAATGTTCAGGTGGAACATCAAGGTTGACAGATTTGAGGTAAAGTTCAGTTTGGACTGTATAGTAAAGACAGCTGCTATGCGTTGTGGTGTCTTATTCTGTAGTGTCTGTAGCTCAACCCTGGCTCCAGCTCAACTGGACTGTCATGTGTAAAGGTAGTGCACGGGAGGCAAACCGAATAGTTTTTTTTGTCTTCTTCTGAAGTATAAAGTCAAAAGTTCTGTCTTGCCACTTCGAACATTCTCTGTAGGAGATCATTGTTCTTGTCAGCTGAATTCAGTGATGTTGTTTTTACCTGAATGATCATTCATCTGACAGAAAGCACCTGGAAGTGCTTTTCTGACTGGGAGTTGACACCCCAGGTTGCACTAGACTTTTTCTTCACCCGTCATTTGACTGACAGGATCACGGGAATCCCATTATAGTCTATTTCTACCCGTCACTATGATTTTTAAAATGACCATAATGACATATTCGCTACCGTTTCCTTTTGTCTGTGCCGTCACACACCCAGAAGATGAATGCACGGAACTTTTTTCAGCAGTGACAAAAACCAGTGAAGCACTGTAGCTACACATGTGCAATAAAATTAAACGATTGCACTTCAAATATGAACAGCTCGCCTGCTGTTGCCTGAACACAGTCTCACACCCCGGATTTGAATAGCGTATCCACTTGTGCAAAATGAATGCAGTGGGATTACTATAGAAGGTTTAGGGCTTTTTCCATAGATAGAGCACCTCTCGTTTTGTCATCATTCAACACCATTGTTATTAAGCTTTTTCAAGAACCTTCAAAGCCATGAAGGTCATGCAAGAAGAGAGACAAAAGCTGCGTAATCAGCTTACTCGCCACCAAGTGGTCAAGGGTGTTAACTGCCTTCAGTTTTTTCCATCCTTCCATTTTCTATTCTGCCTATTCCCAACAGGGTGACAGGGGGGCTGGAGCCCATCCCAGCTGATAGTACCTGTGGTAGGACCAAAAACTAGAACCTGTACAGATGCCAAGGCCTGTTTGAGTTTAGTTAAAACCATAAATGGTGACAGATGTAAACACCAAACACATTTTAGCGGGCCTCATTCTGATTTAGAGATGCTCTGTTTGGTGCATTTGGACAATCACATTAATCTGAACCAACAATAATAACTTTTTTTCCTGTACAATGTTTTTTTTAAGTAAATAACCCCACTTTCAATTTAATTGAACTAATATGTAAAACTATTAATTTGTAAGGCAGCACAATGCAGTATACCCATGACTTTTACTGGAATTCTACTACTATATAGAGGAATTTTCACCAGATCTAAAAAACACATAAGCTATACTGCAGCCATCTATCATGCTATAATGTTCACAAACTAGTTTTCATACTGTTACCTCCGCTTAAAGTATCTGCTTTTGTAATTTTGCTCTCATTAATGTGACGAGGCGTTAATGCTCTCATCCCAGCAGATACACAGTGGACAAGACAAGAGTGAGCACAAAGAAAAGCAGCCTGGAACACCATGCAGGGAACGTCACACACTGATGCTATCTAATAGTAAAAGAGGATCCGAGGGGACGTTTTTCCTCTACAAACAGAGGTGTGATGAATGCCGTTGTCATTGTCACATTCCCCGTTTGGCCATTCTGATTTAATGCTCTCCATTAAGATATGTGCTGATAGGAGGAGGACTGGGTGAAGTACTGCCGAATCTCTCTCTCTTCCTCTGTGTCCTGCAAGCTCATAAATGTTTAATGGCACAGACAGATGCCTTAAAGCCCCCGCAGGCGACGACAAATATGTATTAATCTGCATGAATAGAACATGAAGTTGGCCCGTATCCAGACACACACGGTTTTAATTACTCGCAAATCAATTTCCTTTGGGTTGAGGCTGTGATGAGAGAGGGCATTGTGGAGAGCACTTGATAGAGTCAAAAGAGTCAGAAATGCACACACATCCTCTGCCGTTGTGTGCGAGGGCTGTGAGTCAAACACTAAAGACCGTAAGAGGCAGAGTGCAGCGAAATAAGTGCAATTCTAAAGGCGACGTCTGCTTCTTTCAGCAATTAAATCACTTGACTACTTTAAATGATCAAACCCTATTTGCACATCTAATTTGCATCTCATTATTCGCTGTGTATTCTGATTTTTAATTACCTGTAGAACATTGCACAGTGATTATGTACAAAAACAAAGGAATAAAGTGATTTGCTTAAAACTGAACTGAACTTGGAGTTCCAGACACAGATATCAGGGCTTGAGGTTGACAGAGTAAGAACAGAATTTAAAGTGACCAGCTGTCAGCCAATGTAACATGTAAAGCCTAATTTATGTAAAATGACTCATTTGGGCTCTGCAGGATGACCATTGTGAGATTTTCTTCCTCAAGATTTGGAACCTATCTGTGATGTCCATCCAGCTGTGCCTCAGTAAAAGACTGAGTCCCACGTTGCATTTGACAGCTCATCACTGTGGGAGCAATAGAGAAAAGCTATTGGATGAACTATGCATGCACGTGTGCATTCCTAAATGGTCAGCTCATTCTGCATTTTGGTAAAAACCAGTAAAGTCTCACAGATCTGATAAAAAATGTATGTGACATCTATACTGTTATACATCTGACTTGGCAATGTCTGAGTTTGAGAAGTCCCATGTGAGCCAGAGAAGAAGAGTTTACCTGAAGAGGAAAGACAGAAGATGGTAGGAATGAAAGGGAGGAAGTGAGGTGCTGGACTTTGGATACCTGAGACGATGTTCAAATGAAAATATTCCGGTAGATTTGCACAGCTAAGCTACTCACTAAGAGTGTTAGCGACCTCAGAAACTGTAGTCATTCATCTGGTGAATAAACTTTATTATCTGGAACTCAGTGTCTCTCACACTTCCCCATGCTAACGAACATGCTCCTTCATAGAAAGAGTCTAGAGATGTAAGTTGAGCATGTGGGCTCCATGTCCTCTCTTTGAAGTTTTCTGGCAAACACATTCTATGAGCACATGGTCAGGGCCAATAGCTCAAAATCCTATGACCCCACAGCCATTATTTGGTATCGGTGTCCCTCTTTCTTCTCCTAAACACACATACAAATCAATAGTATATTACTCTTAACTTTACAAGTACTTTTTGAGTTGAGTGCGTCATCAGTCTGTGTACTTTGATAGTATATATATAATATATATATATATACATTGCCCAACCCTAACCGATTAGCTGTAAACTGACCCTTGATCTTTTTCTAATCAAGTAGCTTAATCAAATTGATGCTGCCAAAGGCACATTAGACGAGTTACCATGGCAACCAAGAACATGGCAAACAATCTGATAACAATTTGTTATTAAATCTGTGTGTTTTGGTGTTGATGAAAACAATTTTCTAACATTGAACAACTTAGTTTAATTCCTAAACCATAAAAAACTATTTAATTGAGTAACTACAACCAGGAAGCAACTGAGCAGTTTAAAAAGAGGAAAACAGGTCTAAAACTTGTGCGCCCTTCTGGGGTCATTCATTCGTTGGATTCAGTGAAAGTGGGGTATGAATTACCCTGGGAAAGCGCGTCTTACTTTAATGTTTTACTTTAATGCATGCTGCACATAGGGATGCATACAATCTGTGTGTATTTCTGTTCTGAGGTGTGATTTGTTTCCTGTTGACCCTTGAAGGAATTCGCTTCAAGGATGCCTGAATAGGCTTATTTGAATACTCCAGGAAACAGGATTAGAAGTGTACCAAAAAGACCAAAAGTCTTTTTCCTGAATGAATCCATGGCTGTGAACAATGCAACCCTTTCCCTGCAGCCGCCTCTTTTATGGGAACAAAAATAAGGCTGATACACCAGAATAACCTTCATCTCTCCCCTGAATCATTTCTGGCTTTGTTGTGAACAAATATGCTTTATGAATACAGAAAAAAAAGACATTTGGAGCAAAGGCCAGAAATTCCAACTGTTAAATTAATGTTTTGGCAAGACAGAGCAGGAGGAGCAGGTGGGTCTGCTTAAAGATAAAATCCAGTCTGCAGGAGGAAAAGAACAAAATAACAACAGAGGAATACAAGAAAACCTTCTCTTTCCTGCCCAATAATCACTGTTACGAAAAAGAGAAATGGGAGGGGAGTATTACGCTAGTCCTCCTCGCTCAGCTACAACATTCCATTATTGAGAGGGATCTTTTGTCTGGGTAGCAGGAGTAGGACTGCAGAGTCCCATTCCTCTCCATAAGCCTTTAACTCGTCCTCCCACCTTCATCTCTCAGAATCCCAGCTTTACTCTGACATTCAGTGCTCTCCAAAACACACAATCCCGTTTCTTTGCTCGGCGTGTCACAGTTCACGTGCTTTTTTTTCTTTTCTTTTCTTGTTCTCAAATGAACTTCCTAAAAGTCACCTTCATCTTCCATTTGGAGCCAAAGGATCCTTGGATGGCCAATATCTTTTAACAGCTCCAGTTTCAGCACCTTTGATCAATGGCAGCCACTAACCACACAAACACACACACACACACACACGCGTACTGAACTTGTGTAGATAGGGTTACTGCAGATTTATCGATTGTGTGCATAAGGGTCTGTGATGGGAGCAAGGAATGGCTGAAATATGATGTTGACAGCTGCCGTGGAAACGGCAGAGGGAGGAGACGGGGCTCGGGGAAATGTTAAGAAAGACAGAGACAAGAGGATGGGAGGAAATAATCATGAAAACATGAAGCGCGGGCAGAAATGGCTGACTGGTTCAGACAAAGCGGCGCGGCTGAATGAAGGATAAGGCGAGTGCTGACACCCAGAGGACAGAAGCAGTCAACTGCACGGCAGAGATAACAGGCGGTGAAAGGAGAGAGCGGAGGGGGGCGGGGGGGCGGGGGAAGATGAAGGGAGACAGGAACAGAAAGAGGGAAAATGTGAGGGCAGATAAGACGAGAGGGGGAAATGAAAGAAGGCGGGAGGGGGAGTCGGCTTAAGCCAAACTGCAGCGAATATTAGAATCCTACATCAGTGATAATGCTCATGTGTGAGCATCCTCTCCAGAGGAGAAATTAAGCTTCCTTATTTTCACTGACTGTGTGTTTTCCGTTGAAAACATGCGTTTGAATGTGTCAGGCTGATACTCTGCACTGTAATGAGAAATGCGTCAGAGGTTTATGATTGTGTGACCAAAGGAAACGCGCGTTTATCAATCCATCCAGCCAACGGCGTTCTGAAGTCCGTGTTGATTATTAGATGTGCGGCATCTCATAACAGAACGGGCCGTGCCTAGTCCATCTGCAGGATTATGGAAAACCTACACACACACTCATGCACTCAAACACACACGCTTTGTGTCATTTTCGTGGTTGCCGTCTTGTTACGGACTGCATGGCTACTGCGGGTAGCCATGACTACTGATGCCATCTCAAAAGAATAGGCTGTCTGCTCTCTGCAGGCCATCCAGCGCACTATCCCAAAAAGTGTGTGTTAGATTAATTGGTGACTCAGTTTGTTGGGGATAGTTTGTCTCTATACCGAACTGTCCACTGGTCCAGGATGTGCCTCTTCCCCAGCAACAGTTGAGATAACGTTAAGCAATGAAACAATTAAGGAAACAGGACCAATGTCTATTTTTCTTAGATTTCTTTCACATATATTCATATTTAAATGATCTCCTCTCACTTAATAAACCTGTTAATGACAAGAGGGATATGTTCTCAAAGCTTCTGTTTTGTGATCAATACACAAGTTAATGATAGATGGATAGACACCACAACACGGCTGCATGCGGCGGATCAATCTGTGCCTGGAGAGCATGGAGCTTAACCTGCAGGAGAAGCTGCCAGAGAGAAGCCCGCTCCCGTTCAGCCCTCCTGCCGGGTCATTTGTGACATTTAGCGAGCAATGGCCCACACAACACAACTGCCCTGTGCCTCTGGATACTACGTGACGCCGTACATTCGGAACGTCCTCAACACTGATGTCACAGCCCAAACTATTTGGGATCGGGACTCTAAGAACCCGGGGGGTAAAAAAGCTAAGAGGAGGATATTTCTGGGTGGAGCAGCGGTGTAAATCTGCTGCAATGCTGGCCAAAGTATTAGGACTTTAAGCACTCGGACCTGTCTGCTTTGCTTCCGGCCACCAGGCCCATTAGTTCCAGTTATAAATCTGGCTTTAAAAGTGGAAAATTACACCTAGAAAAGTTTCCAACGGCTGTCTGCCGTAGTTTCTTTGGAAAGGCTGCTCAACAAATAAAAAGAAACAAATCAGCCAGTGCAAAAAGAAGCATGGTCACATGATCAGAGGAGAACATAATCATGGAGGTAGTCACAACCACTATCTAACACACATCTAAACAAGTATGTTAAAAAAACATTGCCAGAAAATGCAATTGGAGATCAAACAACTGACTGTTGCTCTGCACATATAAAATCTTGATTTTACACCCGAAGCACCATTTGAAGAAGTCATGCAAGATGAAGGCATCTTTGAGTGAACTCAACTGGACTCAAGATACATCTTATTCAGTCCCGTCTGATTTCATAGCCAAGTTAAGTCAAATTCATAAAGATCTTGGAGAGTCCATTTCATATTGAACCAACAGATAGCACCAATATCCCTTAAAAACCAAGCTGGAAGAAGGTCTCAAATGTCAACAGTCAAAAACTTGATTCCACTCCAAAAAGTGTCTACTGGTGCTCACAATGAAAGCCTTCATGATAGTCTTATGACAGCAAATGATCCTTAAAGCTGGAGATTATGAACTGAATCAGAACCTCAGATCTATGTTAACTTTCACCTCATTGTCTGGCTCTAACTTTACTCCTCTGGTTTCTTCTCAATGCTCTTTGAGAATCATTTTCAAACCCACCAGGAAGCAAATCAAAACCTAAGCTCATGGTCCTGCCAGACTTGACAACCGCTGAGTTAAAATGCTCCACAGAAATCGTTAAATCTCAACAATAAAATCTGAAATGTAGGAAGATAAAGAGTGTCTTGGTCTCACAACTGTCCTCCTTCCTCCTCCACATATGACAAACACAGTAACAATGGCGGCTAAAAGAAATCAACGCTAAATTCCAGGCTCAGATATGTTAACGGTGATGGCTGTTCATCCTGGGAAATTGGCCTTCATGCTCACAAACACATTCATCTGTTGCATCAATGTCTGATAATAGCTCCGTTTAGACATGATGGGACTGTTATGTCAGGAAGATTATTACTCACATTACCATCTGATGGACGGCACAAGAAAACCGAGGTGAGCTGCAAATGATAACATTAAGTCTAAATAATTTTCTCTGATATACACTTTTCAACTTGTTGTCAGCAGATTAGTTATTTTCTGCACAGGCACAATGCTTTACTCAGATGCACCTGCAATAAGGAAATAATGTAAACAATCACAGAAGTCTAAAGATAAGCCATGTTTTGAAATAGCTGTGTAATGTCCCTTAGAGTTCTTTTCCTTTCTTTGTGACCGTGTGGAGGATATGATGAGCTTTCGGGATGCTCCCAGAGAGGTGTCTGCATTCCTTTAGCAAACATTCCTAGTAGCAGAGGTCAAAGGAAAGCATGTTTGTTCTGCTGCTCAGACAGAAAAGGTTCAGAAGAATCTGATGAAAAATGTTGAAATGGGACATACTGCAGTTACCCCAGTTTTTTTATTTTTAGAAAAAATATTTATTTCTAATCTAAGCCACCAGAAACTTTGACAGGCCTTGAAGTTACATTCTTCTTGTTTAGTGAGATGTTCATTCACCAAATCATTATATATTGTATTTTGCACTATTTAGCTTTCATCCGGTTAAACTTTTATTCTTCAGCTCATTTTTAGAAGTAGTTTGAACTTTGAAATGCCCACACTTCATACAAACACACAAACACACACACACACTCACACACAGCGGTCCATAAAGCAGAGTTGAATGTCTCCACAGACCAAAACAAAATGAAAGCACTAACCCTAACCCTAACCCTAACCCAGGTGAGTTACCCAGTGTTCCAATATGTTCTGCACTTTATTTCTGACAGATCCAGCACTGGTCCATCTTTCCCTCGGTTGAAAGACGCACCAATGGAACCACGACGGTGGCCTTCCGTTTTTTCGCTCTACAGGCCACAGGCCGGACAAGCTTGTCCATTTGCTCACAGTCCCCCATAGGCGGGAATCCAACATGCAATGAAGGACCAAACGTTGAGGATGGTGATGTGCCAGCTGCGAGTGTTTCCCAGCTTTAGTGTGTCCCTCACCATGGATATGCTCCGTTTGATGGAAGCGTATCCTGCAGAGGACATGCAGATGTTAATGCAGATGTTAATGCGGTCACCTTGTTTGCTAATGGCATGGATATTTTAACTCATTGACTGGCAGCCATTTTCAGAACAGAGTCCCATACTGCCAGAGTTTTTTGAGCATTTTGACTGATTTTTCAAAAGCCACAGAATAGTTTGTGCTATGACTATGTAAACACCGAACACACCAAAAGAAAGAGGAGACTCTCTTCTTTCATCAGGAAAAAAAATGTGTTTTTACTTTATTCCGTTCTTCCTCGACGTGCGTCTCAACGGCGCCATTTTTCGCATAGCGAACCATTGCGTTTTTTTTTATTTGTCTACAGTCTATGCTCATCTCCCATCAAAAGTAGCACTGCCCCCTAGAGGGTCAATTTGTTACTACATACTCTGTCTAGAAGCCGATATTTACGAACAAGCTTTAGCAGATCGTCCCCCAGACACTCGCGTTGAAAAACATAAAAGACGTCTATAGACGTCTTTGGCAGCCAATGAGTTAAGGGAAGGCGTTGGTGTTGGTCAGAGGTTCATCTATTCAGACGGGTGTGACTCAGACTACCGTTCACGCATCAGAGCAACGCGTGTCATCAGTCAGGACGTGTTTTTGAGACCACAACAAAGGGTTTAATCCACTCACAAACCCGCCTGCTGTGAATCTCTCACTCCGTAGCGGGTCAGAACCAGCCTGCACCTGCAGTATTGGTGGACTCCGGCCCTCAGCTCGCTCTGCCCGGCGCTCTGCCCGCCTCCCCGCCCACCTCCCCGACTCTGAGCACACGGCCTGTCACGTGCCCGCTCTCTGGTTCCAGGTGCAGGTCAGCCAAGCAGACATTTCAATTCAAAAGATGGATGCCACACTTCAGAGGGGGCGATAAGAAAAGGCTCAGAGAGCTCTTTCACCACAGCAATCAGATGCTTTTCTCTAACTTTTTCTTTTTTTCCGGTCCGACTGACAGCCTTCTGGTAGAGGCTTTGAAGAGCTTTTCCCCTTCCAGCCTCGCTGAAGTGACTATTGATGAAGCCTGTGCCCTCAGACCTTGATGATGAGTGTGGTCGTTCAGCTCCTTGTGTGTTTTTTTCCTCTCCCTTTCTCAAAAAACCCGAGTTAAACTGGAATCCAACACCGTGATTCAGCCTTGCCTTTAGTGTTGCTCCATTGATTTCCACACTAGTCAAAGAACCACTGAGAAATACTTTAAATGCTAAATGTTGTTTACAGGTTGTCTCCCTCTCAGCAGCAGGAATCAGGCTGAAGGGTCTCTGAGGGAAGCGCCTGAGGCTCCAGATCTCTGGACTTGAGAGGACCGCCCGTCCTCTCAGCCTTCCCCACTTGGCTCTGAGGGCCGAAAATCATCTGCAGCCTCTTCCGCAGCTTCACCTCACAGCTTCACCTCACAGCTTCACCTCACAGCTTCACCTCACAGCTGATAAATCGTTCTTTTCTGCATCTCTCTACGTGAATCGGACCTGTTTAAAAAACATACAGCTTGCCCCGAGCATATGGAGCACATGTGGAGATGTCCAGAGATGGCTAACCTGGACGATGGGCCGGCTAACACACAGATCTCAGAGAGATGCGGTTTACTCTTCCCACGCTTTCCACTGCTCTCATACATCACAGGTCCTGTGTGGGATGGGGACTGCATTGTGACTCAGAGACACAGAGGGAAAGTCAGAGAGAGGAAGAAAACGAGGATGAGGAGGTGGCAGGGGCTGCGGGTCACTGCGGGTGATGCATGAAAATGGAAGTTGTTAATGCCACCTCCACGCTCACAGGCACACGTGTTGACTAAGTTTTTGACGGAGGTTTCACAAAGATCCAACCACTTTAATACGCAGCAGTGAAGCTGGTGGAGGAGTGTTGACGTGCACGGTTCCGGCACAAGAGACTGAAACAACCAGCAGATCTACAAACTCTACCAACGGTGTGTTCAGCAGTGTGTTTCACACACCACAATGTGGCCGATTATTCCTTAACATGCGAAAATCTTGAATTCATCTGGCCTCTCAGTGACTTTTTTGCTGTAACAAAATTATTTTTCAAACACGCAAACTAACTTTTTTGCGCAAATCTGTTCTCCTGCAAAAATTTCAATATCGCTTGGAAAATAAGCTTTTTTGGAGTTAACAAAACAGTTTTCTCATTTTATATTGATCATTTGAATGCTTTTACTTGAAATAGAGCCAGATCCATGCATTTCATAAACAAAATAGTGCAATTAAAAGAGTCATATAATGCTACTAATATTGATTTGACCATAAATAGTGTCTTGGCTCAATAAGTGACATGAGGGAAATATGATTCATGTCAACATGTCCGGGTCAGAGAGCATCCCCACTATTTTCTTTAACACAAAAGTGGCCTGGAACTACTCAGGCTTCCAGCCCTTCAACCTTTTTCTGACGTACCATGTAACTGGAAATAGATTTATTTGTTTCCCTTTTTGAGGATTCTTTAAAAAGAATTATTCAAATCGGAACTCTGACGTTACAATTCTTTCTGAATCTTATAACCCACTGGATTTTGCAACAGTTTGTCACATTTTACACTAGTTTGCTATATTTTGGGGCCTCTGGTCACTGGTCTTTTTGCCCCTGAGTTGGAGGAAAGCGGGCATGTTTGGTCACAGTGACATGTCTGATCATTTTGGGAGTCATCAACGTCTTCATCATAAATACAGCTATATTGTTTTAAGAACATCATCTCAATTTAAGTGCATTTCTTTTTGTTTATTTGTTTTGATCATTACTGTGACTGATGTTTGAAGTTCAAGTTCCCACTCGTTGCTCCATTTACTGTCAAGTTTCAGCCATAAAACATCTACACCAACAAAGGAAACAATAAAGCTCTTCAAGCTTTTGAATCTCTCCATTCAGACCAAAACCAATCAGTGCAGATTGACAGAATTGAATTTCCACTCAATGGTGAGTTAAACAAAAATGTTTCCAACCAATAAACATGACATTTTCTCTCATTATGCGGCCTTTGAGCAGCTTGTTTTTTTCTCAACAACCACTCAGCGGTTTACTGTGTCCTGTGGCAGTGCTAGTTTAGAGAGCGCAGTTACCCGATGAAGCAAGTAGGACTCAAAGGAAACATGGACCAGGGGCAAAAGATGGTGCACTATGTCCATAAGATCATTAATAAAATCCCATACGCATGGTCTTGTTTGATTTTTTGTAAACCTAATGTTAACAAATGGGAGACACCCCTCTAAAAAGCATCCAAAGCTTCAGCATGTAAACCATAACAGAGTGAAATGAGTAGAAGCAGCCTGGAGACACAAAGGTTCATTTAGTCTTGCATTAAAACAACAAAAAACATAGCGAAAGAAAAAAAGTTTTTTAAAACAAAAGTACTCCAATAGGTTGTCTCCACAGAAGGTAACATACCGATGTCCTAATTACTTTTTAATGACAACAATCTTGTGAGTTAACTACTTGCTTTTAAAAGTAAGGCCAGCCAACACTTTTCTTCCACTTTTGAGTGATTAGTGCTTAGTTGATCTCCACCAGTCGAGCTGGTGATGCATCAGCTCTTTATTATGAGGGAAATTAGATTACAGGAATCTTTGAGAGACGAATGGAACGCTTGCTGATTGACCTGCTTTAGACCAGCTGTATTGACTCGATTGGCTTTATTTTAGAAGCCTCTATGTGCAGCGAACAACACAGAGAGCAGCAACGGCCCCGGCTGCTGCCTGTAATTAAAGGGCATTTAAAACACATGAACCGATGGCTGGCCTCTGGCTCTCAATATCCCAGGAACACGCAGACACACAGCAAAATGAATCCCGAGGTTGGCAATTCATGAACACGAATTTCGAAATCAAAGAGTAACATTTTGAGTAAGGTCAACCGGTCAAAAACACTGTAAGACATGAATAAAAACCATGAAGATTCAATCTTTTCACACCAATTTTCAAATAGGAATAATGTTTTAAGTGATGTAGTGTATTTCCTTTACAAAATATTCACTCATTTTGAAGATGCTGACAGAATTTTTACATTTTTTTAAACTTGGGACGGGGCAACAGAAGGCTGAAAGGTATTCCACAGATGAGGAGGTCATCTGATCATCAGAGATCATCAACAGGTGAATGAAAAGGAGCATTATCCTTAATTCCTCTTTGTTAAAAAGCACAGATGAGGTTCTTCGAAATCCAAATTATAGAATATTTGAATCTAATATTTGTCTCTTTGAACATCCAATACTGTGTCATGATTTTGAGAAAAGTTAAATGAAAATACATCTATTCTGTTTTTGTTTAGGTTTTACACAATGTTCAAACCTTACTGTAATATTCTCCATTAGGCTTTTAGAAACAAAATCCCCACTGACAACAAAACATTGGAGTCTCTGTGTTATTTCATTAAGCTCCAGTCATAGACCCTTTGTAGCATCTGATTGCCTTGTTTCAGGGGATGTGTTGCCCAGGATCTGCCGAAACCTTTTTTATTACTGATAAGCAATGTATTTCTTTAGTGGTAGTGTAAAGTGGTAAAGCCCAAAACAGGACTTCTTGTTTTGACTGCTTAGAAATCAGCTGGGAACTGAAGCGGCTGACGTCCACAGGTGTACGTCCTCTAATTTCTTTTTAATATGCTTGGTTTGATCCAGTCAACTGCCAGAGCCTCACATCATTAGCAGTAAAACTCAGAGCAGGACGTGCCTCGCATGAGCTTTGTTTGGTCACTGTCCTCATTTGTCTTTGTTCTGGTAGTACCCGACATGTGGCCTGTTTTTCCTTTTACCTCTACAATGGATTTCTCCATTTTTACAGACTAAATATCCTCTTTGGATGTGTCTGCGTATCGCCACCACGTTTTTGTTTATGGAGTCACCCCCAGGTGAGTGAGAGTCCTCCAACGTTTGCTTTAGTTCCTGTCATGTTCCTGTGCCCCACAGTTTGAGAACCACCCAATTATTTTACAGTGCAACCTATCAACCTAATCATGTATTTTCATTTCTATTTAAATTTCATTAAGTGGACAGATATTCAGCCCATCAGCCAAACTTCATCATTTCATCAGCCATTTTTTTTTAGCAGAGCAGCCAATCCAGAGGACAAGTCCCTGTGTTTCAGCTCCAGCTTCAAATCCATGCAAAGACATAATCAATCCTGGACTTTAAAGTCTCCTAACTTTCAGGAAAGGTGACTGACTTTATCATAGGGAACCGCTGATGAGATTCCGTCTCTACATTTTCAGCACCTCCTTAATCCAATTGTGGGTCACAGTGGTGCTGGAGCCCGGCCCAGCTGTCAGTGGATAAGTGGCAGGGTACACCTTGGACAGGTCACCAGTCCATCACATCCATCACAGAGACAAACAATCAATTAGAGGCGCCGATAAACCCAACGTGTCTTTGGCCGGTGTGGAGTTGGACCTGACAGGCCTCCCTCATAATAAGTTACAGCAGCCTACTCTACAAGTAACAAAGGCACGTGCTAGTTTTTCAGTCACCCTGACTCAGAATGTTATTGACGTTGCTAAAGAGATGGATGAATGGGGGTTTAAGGGCATATTTTTAAAATGTTCTGCAAACATTCTGTTCTGTTTCTGGTTCAGAACCTAATTGCATGTATGTGATAAAGTGGAATAGGGACAGGCATACCTATGTGCACTCCTTCCCAAAGTTAGAACAATGTCAGCCTGGATGCAGAACATGGATAACCTTAATCTGGGGTTGCTTACCACCATTGTGAGCATCCTATGTGGAAGCTTCATGATACAAAAGCTGCTTCATGGACAGAAATAGCTGCATGTTATCAGCTTAATAGTGGAAATCCACGTCATGTTTTACAATGATGATGTCCAAATGAAGCAAGTGAAGAGGAAAGGTCATAGCCGGGAGCCATGTGGACCTCCATGAGTAACTTTAGCTTATGTTGAAGAAAAATCATTGAATAATAAAAAAAAATGAAAAAACAGTAAATACCATTGATCTAACACCAACAATTTTCTGCTTCAGGTTAATCCTCTGTGAATGAGAACATAAATATGAAGACATGTCATCCCACGGTGCAAAATGTTGCGGTTTCACGTTAAAGGTTCCTAAATCATCTAAATTTGTGACGAGAAGGTTTTAATTCTTTGCTTGCTGCCAAGATCAATGTTCTGTGCTTTCATGCATCATCAACCTGTGTCTCGCTAGTCCTTAATGCTAATAATAAACACTTGATTAGGATGATGGAGATGGAGGGAAGCCCCTCTTCTGGAAAGATGCACCAGCATTATGGTGTTCAGCGTACTAGTCCCCGTACATTTAAGGCTCTTTCACATTTGTGATACTTTTTTTACAGACCTTTCTGTACAGAACTCTGACTCTAACATTAAAACATAAAAGCAGCTGTTTAGGGTCAGAATGTCTATGCATGGATGGACAGTTAAAAATTGACATGGTTACAGCTTCCACATTTTGATCATCATTTGTGGTGATTTCTGTCAAGTCACATGAACACTGAGCCACAGAAACAGCGGCCCGGGGACATTTAGCCATCTCACAAATTACAACCATGGGTCATGACTCAACACATAAAAAGGTTCAGATATGTGCAGACATGAACGCTGTTATTGATGGGAAAATTTCAGACGAGTCAGGATTTCAGATCCATGGTCTCATTTGAGCTCCGCTGACATTTTTCTTGGAATTTCTGAACTCCTGATGGTCATGGACATTAATGAACTGCATCTTGACTTGAAAGAGCCAGGTTTATTCCCTGGTTATCTCCAGACACCCTAAACATTTAGCAGCTTAAAGCACATTAAAAAATGTAACAATATTTTCCTTCATAAAGATTCATTGGGCATTGTACTCTAGGTCAGTTTAATGGATCATAAGACTAACAGATGTACATTTCAAAGCCTGGATCCATTAAACATACATGCTTGACGAGAAAGTCAAATTCATCATGTTGTCCTATACGCAAACTATGAAATCATGGTAAAACTTTGCTTAACTGAGTTGGTGGATGAACCAACTCAATTCTCTATCGGTATAAACTTAGAAAGTAAATCCAGACCACCGTTGCTGCATTCCCATTTTACGCCCATGAAATAATATTTGACACCATCTTATTTAAATGTTTCTTAGAGAGACAACAACAACATTGATTTTCATTTGCAGCAGCTCTTCAATCTTGTTTTATTAGCAATTTAAGGTTCATAAAACTGGTCAGTGCAACATTGTAGGCTCATCCATTGTGCCGGGATTCAGTATCTGGTCTTCAAATCTTGAAATAAAGGGACAGGGGATAGTCACGGACCTCAGCATATGAGTAAAATGTTGTTTTTGTTGTGTGTCTACAGCCTTCCACTGCTCTATTACCACCTAATCACAAAGCTGTTGTGAAATAATCTGATACATTTTCTTTTCCCAAAGGCGCAAAGACTAGATTGCTCACTAAGCTGCAAAAGCAAATATGTGAACAGTCTGCCGAAAGAAGGGAGGGCATGCAAACAGATGCATATTTGCTCGGGGCAGCGGGATTAAAGACAGATATACATTTGTGTAAGAATATAATCTGCAGCCATGTGCCTAAATCCGACAAAGTTGTTTGTCAGAACGGATCCAAACAAAGTAAACTGCTGAAAGACTGAATTATGAACCATCCATCCATTATCTATACAGCCCTTTCCCAGTGGGGGGGGTGGGCGGCTGGACAACGGGCCGGAGGGTAAACGCTGGACACGTCTGAATTATTAACCAATGAAAAAAGAAAATCAGGTAACATTTTCTGTGCAGTTCCAAAATAAAAAAGCTATATCTGTCATGATCTAACACCATAGCCCCTAACATTTAACAGCCTAAAACTGATGACATTTGCACTGGAAAAACCTAAAAAAGGCACACATGCCTATGCTAACTGAAGTTACGATGGACAGTTCTGTCTATATATACAAGATTACAGTTCTCTAGGGGGAATGCTGTAGTTGATGTAATATGTGATCTGTCATATGCGTGAGTATTATTATCACACACGCGCATAAAAAGATTTTATACGTGTGTCTGTGTGTGTATCTGTGTTTTCTTGGAGTATGTGATGAGAAACAGAACTAATGACTTGTTTTTCAGAGCAACTGTGGCACAGACATGCTTCTGCTTGCGTCTTTGAGCCGGCGTCCTATGTGTTAAGTAGCTGTAGAAAAAAGCGCCTCCTTTGGGTGTCATTCCAGGTGATATTGCCAAGAAGAGCCGCTTTTACAGCCATCCTGCAGATCCATCGCCTGCTCTTAACAAGGGAAGAGGCAGGTGGAGGAAGCAATGCAGGAGCACATTTGGACAGCAGCAGTAAACACACGCTGGGGCCACATCCCATCATTCATCTGCATTGTCCAAGTCATCAAATCTGAACAATGACAACAACATCAGCCAAGGCGGGGCCACAGCACACTTTTTAATTCTCTTTCTCATTTCCAGACACTGAGTTCCCCCACTGAAGAATACATTTTTTTTGTTTGTTTTTAATAATGTGACACTTCTCAGAGGGGGACGAGAATGAAAAACATCCTCTGATTCCTTTTAGAATGTGAACATAAAATGGAGAAGAAAAAAAAAACGAGGATGATTAATATTGGTCACAAGCTGCCTGTCAAAAACTGTTGGATCTCTATCACCTACTTCCATCAGCAGACAATTCTGCTGCAGCCACACATGACTGATGAGAGAGCTGCAGAGAAGTTCAGCTTGCCTTTTCTCTGTCCTTATCCTCTTTTCCGAATGTCAGGAAATTAATGGTCTCTCATTTAATACACTTTCACACACACACACACACACACACACATTTGTCTGTATATACTCATCCCAGAGCAGTTTTTATCATCAACCAGTAACCATCAGCAGTAAAATTGTTTAATTAAAGCATGAATTTTTAATAAGCCCCGCAGCAGCGTGAGGAGGGACCATAGGAAGGCTGTACACTGACGAGCAGCTTCCAGAAGGGAGACAGACAATTCCTTAAATTGCTTCGAACATACTTTGCATACAGCTGAATCTATGAAGGAGGACAATTGGGGTTGATAAAGATCCGAAGCTTTTTGTAAATCAAGGTCAGTGGCCTGAACTTTAACATGTGGAGTTGCTCATTTCAGCCTCTGAACGGACAGAAAACCTTCTAAACGGGCCCTTTAGTGCTGTAGTCTGTGGTGGAGAGAGTGTGTGAGGTGAGCAGAACCAAACCCAGTGACTCGGGCAGAATGACGGCGTGGGCGGGAGTGAAGTCGGGGGGGACTGGTCCTGTGCTGGCTGACCGGTCTGGAGGTCACTGAACTGGTCGTAGAAGGAGAACTTCTACATGTTTGATTGATGTGGGGACCAGAACTGCACATACCCTTCATGGTACTGGATTAAAACAGTAAATGGGATCCATGTGAGCTTTTTCAATTCTGCAGTAATGTAAAAAAACTGAATAAAAATAAGTTAACTCATTGACTGGCAGCCATTTTCAGAACAGAGAGTCGCTCACTGCCAGAGTTTTTTGAGAATTTTGACTGATTTTTCAAGAGCCACAGAATAGTTTGTGCTATGACTATGTAAACACCGAACACACCAAAAGAAAGAGTAGACTCTCTTCTATCATCAGGAAAAAAAATGTTGTTTCTACCTTATTCCGTTCTTCTTCGACGTGCGTCTCACCGGCGACATTATTCGCATAGCGAACCATTGCGTTTGTTTTTATTTGCTTACAATCTATGCTAATCTCCCATCAAAAGTGGCACAGCTACCTAGAGGGTAAATTTGTTAGTACATACTCTGTCTAGAAGCCGATATTTACGGAAAAACTTTCGCCGATCGTCCCCCAAGCCACTCGCATTGAAAAACATAAAAGACGTCTATAGACGTCTTTGGCAGTCAGCGGTTGGATTTGAAAAGACGTCTATAGACGTCTTTGGAAGCGAATGAGTTAACAAAACACTTGGGGCCTTCTGACCACTAGCTAAAATCTATATAATTGAAGCTTGTGATTGTTCAAAAGCAGAAGGCAAATAACTGTAATATACATCTATAGCTTCCCTCTTGCATTATCTTCTTTTTCTTTTTTCTTTTTGTATTTTATTTCTTTCATGTCATTTCACATTATTGACACTAAAAAGACGGAATGACAGGGTTGCAGTCATAGCTTCTCAAAGTACTAATGTTCCCAAGCTAAAACCTAGAGCTCACTCATTTCCTTACTCAGGAACGTGACAGTTTGAAAACAATGTTGAACCTACCAAAATACGGTAAAAGGCAGGCAAACAGCCAGGCGTAGCTGTTTTACAGCCGGCATTTTGACACGTCGTGGCAGGAAATACACAGGTACATTAGAGCGGGGTGCTTTCCTGTGAGGGGGAGGGTCCCCGTGTCACGCCTGCTCCGGCTGTAAAGCTTTACTGGGACATTAAAAGGAACTCAGCCATTGTTAATGCCAATCATTATCCCGGCGCTTTTTGTGCTTTGATGAGATAAAATGCCTCAGTGACAAAGTCTATTCAGGTACTCAAATCATTCAAGTGCACATGGTATATGGATATCTATATGGTATATCTGTATTTCAGCAGCAGCCCCTGTGTAGTTTTAGGTATTTTCATGTGTATTTGGACAAATTCTTGTACGGTAACATACAAGAGTGGAGGCTACAAGCACATAATATGGTCACATAATGATATGGTATAGTTTTATGTCCATCAGGTAAAATAAAACATCCGGTGCAAAATGAAATCCTATATAATTGTGTACACTATATTTGAGCCCGAAAAGCCAAATCCGTTCGTAGACTTTTCTATATGAATGGTCTATTTTAAGGTTATTGCCTATCGTGAACGTGATCACCCTTTTGACAAGTTAATCTTTCAGAAATCTGATCAAATGGAAAATAACAAGAAAGAAGAGAAGTCAATCTGTTGGATACGGGTCTACATGTGTCTCTATGGTTACATCAGGGAATCGTGCTTTATCAGAGACAGTGATCTGGGATGTACCAGGGCGGCTAAGCCATATCGATAACTGCCATCAAAGATACTTTACTTAAAAAAGGAAGGAAAAGGCATTTTCTTTTCTGTTGTTATTTTAGAGAGTTAACTCAGAGACTGAGCTCCTTTATCTCTTATATGTATTCACTTTCTATGCAAACCTGGGTAAGAATAGAGCAGATTTTTTGACATGTCTTTAGGGAGTGGCTTCCTCTTCTCTTTGAATAAATATTGTAATCACACTTTTGCTTCCCGTGTATAAATGTATTGTGTTTTCAGTGTGCATTTGTCCTTGTCTGTGTGTTTGCATACACAGACATCATGCCAGGCAAGCTGTTGTTTTTCACATTTTCCCTTCTCTTCTCTTTCATAGATGAGATACATCATTTTTACATCAATGCTTTCACCTTAATTTAGTCAGAAAATGCTCATTATTCCAGTTGAATTTGTGATAGGGAATCTGACGATCAGCCAAAAATGAACCTCCGTTTTTATTTTAAATCCAGTGAATAACAATCTCCATGACAAATTGAATCAACTGGAAATGTGGATTTTACCAGACATTCCAGGTTCTAACCTCAGACTGTTCTCAGACTGGTCGTATGGTGTTTGCATGTCTGAATTCTGCCTGGCCACTCAAACTCCCTCCCATAAATCAAACACATGCATTTTGGATGAAGACGCAACTCTATTTTCCTTGGATTTAAACAGATTCTGCAGTTCTGTAATGTCAGTCTTTAATATTCTACAGGGAGGTGTGTTTCCCATGGTGATCACAGGGCGATGCGTGGCTGTGTAAAAACTGCGGGTCCTTTAACAGAGGGCGCAGCGTTGAAGCCACAGTGATGCAGCACTCCTCCGTCTGTGAGAACCCCCCCTCAGCCTTTCATTTAACATTTATTTGGAAACATCTGCGAAAGCCGTGAACCAGACACGTTGGACTCGGTAAGAAAGAAAATTGTAATTATCCCAGCCATTCTTCCTAAATAATTACACTGGTCATTGAGGAGCAGGACAGGGAGAACAGTTTTTTTTTTCCTCCCCTCCCCCCCTAAAAAAGAGAATAACTGAAAAACTGACTGTGAAGCTCCCCGCCGGAGCTGTGACCTCTACATCAACACAGAGCATCTCCCTTCCATCTTTCCTCAGTCTATTCCTGCCGCGATTGCCACACTTCTCTCTCTACACACACTCTCTCTCTCTCTACACACACACACACACACACACACGTAAAATTGGCTTCAGCCAGCCACCCACTCCTGCACAGAAGGAACCGGTGTGTGGCTGCGTCAGTATATGTGCCATTTTCTGGCCTGACATTTTTACCGTGTGTGTGTGTGTGTGTTTGGGCTGTACACAATACACGTGTGTGTGTGTGTGTGCACGGGCATGTGGGCATCCACGCGTAAAAGTGTGAAGAGGAGCTAATGCATTAGCGCTGCTGTAGGATTTCTGGGCGCCCCTTATGGAGACGGGCTGGGGAGCCCTTCCTTTAGCCGCACCGTGCTCCAGACGCCTTCATATTCAGGCGGGTTAATGAGTATTTCTACTTCTTTCCTTCATGATGATACGCTTTTCGGACAGTGTACAGTCACAATCAGTACGTCAAACATTTCTGATCTGGTTTGTGGAATTGATGTGATCTCACCAATTCTGACATTTTCAGTGGAGAGTGTTTAGCTAAAGTCAAAAAGGAGAATTTTATTCCCCTGCTGTTATCTGGCCACAGGCAAGCTGGCCTTACCACTTAAAATTACGTTATTCATATTTGAGCGTTACAAAATTATTCGGCATCTCTGGTAAGGACCTTGTAATTTAAGATTATGATCATAAAGGCAGTAAAAGAGTTCTTTGACGTGAATTTTGAAAGGAGGCCTTTATTTTTATGCTGCCAAGATGGAGGACTTGGTTCTTACTCCTAGCTTGCCAAATGCTCAGAGTTAAGAGCTAATACAAGTTTGGTGTCTCCAACCTGAGTCTGGCATGTGTCGTGCTTAGAGACAAGCTGTACAACAGATATTTTCGTCAAACTGTAAAACCTCCTAAAACCCATTTGGGTTGAATCCAGTTTACACTTTTCCACATGAACATTTCGACAAGCTGCACTTGGAGTCAACTAAGGAAGATTGGCTTCAAACCTGGATAGCAGAGCATTTACTCGGTAACATTTCTGTTTCCCATTATTTCCCATTTGGAAATGTCAGTAGTCAGTGTGATTTTGAGCAAACTACTTCATGCATTTATTACTTCAATTACTTCAATGTACTACTGCAATTCTGTATATAGACATAGATTTCCTCAAAATGTTTGAAAAGCCTCTGGCTGATGCTAAGTGAAAAATTTAAACTGATTTTAGCTTCTAATCAACGGATCCCTGTTGGATCCAGAACAGAACCCAAAATTCTGCCCTGAATGGGCAGCTCCATCCCAGCTGGATGTTTCCAGCACAGCTGTTTGCTCTCAGGCTGCAGGTTCTGGTTCTGGTTCAGGTTCTGGTTCTGGTTCTGGTTCCTGAGTGTTTGATAAAGCCTACCGTTAGGGATGATTGACACATCCCATAGTTCTGCAGGGTTAGACCCAGACTGCTAGGGGAGCAGCCATATTGCACATTTCCTCACTCTGTTTCTCCCTTTTTGTCTTTTTTAATGTACATAATACATTACTGTTGTAGTTAGCTTGTGTTTCTCCTTCAGCTCAGGTATCCTGAGCTGTTGTGCCTCTTTCCTGTCACCGAAACCCCCGGCGAGTGTAAGCGGGCGGCTTCTTGGTTCTGGTTCCATCAGAGGTTTCTTATTGTTAAAAGGGATTTTATTCTTTCCACAGTCACCTCGTGCACCCTCAGGATGGGAACTGGACAGAAGAGGAGATTTGGTATTTTGGAATTGAATGAACGGGACTCTAATTGGCTTGAATTTAACTACATTTTTTAAGTGTCTAGAGATTGCATTTTTGTCATATAGAGCTATATGAATAGAATTTAATTGAACTGATTTGGGTGGCATAGGAGTGTGGTGGTCAGCACCAACGCCGCAGGAGGGTTCCCGGTCCAGGTCCCCGGTCCGAGTCCCCGGGGGGACTTTTCTACGTACTCGGCTTCCTCCCGCCGTCCAAAAATGTACATGTTTGGTTAATTGCCAAATTGTCCTCAGCTTTATCCCAACTGACAACGAGCGAGAGGCAGGGCACACCCTGGACAGGTTGCCAGTCAGCCTTTTTTATCTTAAAGGTTAAATATTTCTCACACAGCACAGCAGCTTTGTTCTCACAGTAAACAAGCGACAATGCGTGGTGCTCATTAACTGTGCTGGTTTTTGAAAAAGAAATCCATTAATTCATGAAGACTCAATGCATCATCTGGTTACCCCAGCTTTTGTGTTTGCATCTGAACCTTTAACAATTAAATGCACTCCATTTATGATGCCTTTTATAATCAATGTCAAAATAAGAGTTTAAAAGCCTCATTACATGTGCTCAGTGAAGCTAAGTTTCAAAGAGACACAAGTAAAAATGTAGACACAAGACTAAATTCTAACTAATCAATGTCATGAGCAGGAATAAGTCAGACTTGCACATGTCACTTGAAATTGTAGATTGCTTTCTACTTTATTTTGAAACTGGGCTCAGCTGTCTGTTACAGTTAAGAGTTAATATGGAAAACCAGCTCAAGGTTTTTTACTAATGTTACAGTATATTTCAGTATGGAGTCAAAAGTGCCTAACATAGGGTGTGAGCACCTTGCATTATTTTGAATGCTATATTTTTGCTCCCTACCAGCAGTCCAGCTGTTTTACAGTCTGACTGAACATTTTTAGTGTGTTTAAACTTAAAGGTAAAGGCTTACAGCATCTGTGATTGAATCCAAACTAACAAAGACATTGTTTCATTCTTTTATAATTGCGCTTACTTCTCATTCAAAAGTTTACTGTCACAAATAAACTGCGTTGGCATTTCTTAGTTAATTTTCATGTACAGCTTGACCAAGCTGAACCATCCATTAGAGGAATTATTTCTCTGATCACCATCAACTGGACGGGAGTAAATGTTGAATGTTGGCAATGTGACACTTCCATCTGATGCTGGTAGAGACCTCTCACCTTCTCCAAAATGGAAGCGATTTAGATGAGAAACAGACTTTAATCTATCACCTTACTGGTTACTGTCAGTCCTGAGACACAATCTGCCCAGCCATGTATGGTTCCACCCAAATGACAATCATCCATCCAAATCAAGCATCCTCTGCCTCATACACCACCTTCCCACTCTTGGTTCTTTGGTCTCCCGTAGTTTTTTTTCCAATGTCGCTCTCATTTCTGAATCCATTGTCCTTTACTCATTCATCACTTCTAACCATCATTCTTGTAGTCCCATCTTCCCTGCACAGCATGCCTTTAACCGCCTGGTTCCCTGACCTATTTCCACACAGAATCCATTATGTCTCCCCAGTCATTCTTTATCTCCAACCGCCAATTTAAGCCCGCCAAATATTCTTAAATGCCATGCATCTTCTCTTGGACCGCATTATGGAGTTTCATTCACTCCGAACCTGGATATGTAAACTAGGAAAACGCCTTGCCTGTGTGTTTAGAAGCACATGGAAAAATAAAACACGGCAACAGTAGATGTTTTTTCATGATTTTTCACACCTTAAGGCACAAACAGCCCACACCCTGCTGTTGAGTACCATAAGCGGGATTACATAAGTGTGATAACTGGTGAGGAGGAGGCTAGGGCAGCGAGGGGATATTAGCTGCTTTGGAGACTGGAGGAGGATAAGGCAGGAGATACCCACTGCACCATCTTCTCTGCTTGGTTGGCTTCCTACGACTCGCTCAGTATCAGCCCACTGTCAGTCTGGGGAGGGAAAGATGGTGAGGCAGTCATGGTGGCTCACATGAGAATGAGGACAAAACGGAGTACCACCACAGGCTGATAGAAGACAAGTAAGAAGTAAATAAAAGGGGTATAGATACATGGTGGAAAGGTTAAGGGGGTTAGGGAGGGGAGGGAAGCTAAAAACGCTCTACGGATCTGGTAATAGTTCTGACCAAGCAGGGATAGAGCTGTCAGGCTGCATCCTGTCCAGTGAGGGGGAAGGAAGGGAGCGAGGATCAAACAGCAGACATTAAGACTTTAAGCCACAAACTCTCGCTCCGCTGCATTCCTGCCCTTCTTTCCATCCCTCTTCTTTTTTGTCTCCATTTACATTACTCACACCCTCCCCGCTCGGTGCTGTGCATCCCTGCCACTATCCGGTATCAGCATTTGACTCTCCCCCGTTCCCAAAAGATTCCCTTTGGCCGATCAAGTGTCATTTCCCCGACCGCAGAGGGACTGAATACACTGCCGACACTGCAAGGTCACAGAGATCACTTCCATCAGAGGAAACCTTAAACCTTCTATTTTCCTCCTTCTGATTCGCTGCCTCCCATCTGCAGACCGGTCCCTGCCTTTGTTTTCACACCAGTATCAAACAGATTTCCAAATTCTTTCAAAATTGTACATTTCTCCTGGGTTTACAGATACTGAAGATGGCATTTGTCTTTGCCATTTGCTGAGAAAATGGTTCATGCTAATGCAGACCCTTGCAAATATGACAAAACAAAAACCAGTCTATCTCAGCCATTCTTGAAAGCACTTCTTTACTTTGCAAGAATTAAAAGAGATTCAAGTACAATTGTTCATCCTTAAACCCCAAAGTGCTTTTGGGAGGCTGTGCAGATCACATACGACATGCTAACAGTGATGAACCATTGTTGCTGCAGTTAAAAGTGTTCCCACTTACCAGCGGTTTCCACATCTTTCCCGCTCTCTTTAACGTTGGGTAAACAGTTCTCCAGGTAAACTCCATTGCGATAGCAGCTATCACCCTCATTGTACTGCGGCGGCGGGTCCCAGCATAGACACGGGGTCTGCATGATGCCGCAGGGTCTGCTGGACGTACTGGAGGCCAAGCAGTCTTCCAGCCACTGACACAGCATCTGACAGGCGGCCATGCTGGGGTTGCGCTTCCCCACCACGAGGTACTCGGTTTTAAATTCTCCATCACTGGATACGATGGAGGCCCTGGCTGGTGGAAGCCCCTTCCTCAATTGCAGAAACTGCTTCCCGGCCTCTAGGAAGGCCACCGGGGTGGAGTGGTCGCACAGCTTCACAATCTCGTCGAAACTCTCCATGCCCAGGTAAGTGCGTGTGGTTTCCAGGAAGGAATCGTACTGGAACGTGCGGAGCTGTGAGGGCGCACAGTCCGCCGTGGGTTTGGTCACTTTGATGAAGATGGTGTAGCGTCTCGGATCCGGATTCTGCAGGGTCCAGGAGCAAGGCACAGTGGGGAACACTGAAGAAGACAGAAAGAAGCCAAAGAAGCGACTCTGGATTAAGGTGGAGCAGGAGTCTGACTCGGGGCCAGAGGGTGCCGCGAAGCACAAACCATTCAGAAGCAGAATGTGGGTGTAATAAAGGAGCAGCGCTCGAGAAGGCCACCGTGTGTGGCCAGCAGAGAGAAAAATGTCTGTCATGATTAACAGTTAAAAGAAAAGAGACGGTATCACAGACGGAGGACTGGTCTCTGGCTTTGAATGAGTCAGCCTCTTGTTGTGCAGATTCCAAAAGCAAAAATAAAGAAGAGTAGGAGGAAGACGATAGGGAGGAGGCTCAGGAGATCTGATAGCTCTCAGCGATCCAGCACTAGGCCCATCACAGAATAAGTCCAGCCCGGGACTCAGAAGAACCTAAGAACAGAAAAGACAAAAGATTAATTAGACTTTGCATCTTATCCGAGGCCTTTCTGTTTGGAGTTTGCATGCTCTTCCCACACATGTGGAGGATTGTTCTGTTCCCTTTCATATGTGTTTTCTCATCTGTATGTGACTCTGAGACGGACTGGTAACCTCCCTGCTCTCACCCAATCACGGCCGGGACAAGCTAAACCGCCCTGAATTGATTTTAGTGAGAACAGAAAACGGATGACTGATTCTATCTATCTCTTTGATGAGAATTATTGTTTGTGCAATAAACTAAGAACAAGAGGAGAGACTTGGGCTCTGGAGAATTGAACAGAAGCAGATGGGACGAAGGAGATAGCAATTTAGTGAAGTTTCCCTTCATTATGCAAGTTCAGATTGGTCACCTCCTGAGAGAGAACTGTCTTTCTCAAATGTCTGCTCCCATATTTCATCTGCCAGTGCAATAATTTGTCTAATTATAAGAACATTAATTAGAAAAAGCAACACCTGCAGTCACTCATTACTTTGTTTCATGAGGAATGAGTGATGCCATGATCAGTAGTTGTCTTTGTTTTACTTATTCTAACTAAAAAGAATTAACCCATGTTTTTCCTACTTAAAAACAGGAAGCAGTGAGTAGAGTATGTTTCACTTTTGTCCATTTGCTCCTTTAAGGATTGTGAAATGATTTGCCAGGCCGCTTCCCACTGAGTAGTTCAACTGTAATAGGGTGTTGTAATCAATGTCGCCACATTGAGATGCAATGATGTGGAACAGTTTTGGAATTGTAAACAATGCCATTAAGATGCTCGGAGCGGCTTTGTGAATATACTGTGTGTTTTAGTTCAGGCTATACTAATCTGTGTTTTGTATCTTAATAGTCAGAATGAAAGATCACATCCTCAGGGAGTCGGGGGCCCGGAGCCTGAGCGGTGGGCCCCGCCCCGGGGAGGGCGTGTGCACGTTCACTCATGTAAGGACACACAATGAAGATTCCACATGAATGGTTCCCAGTCAGGCTGTAACTCAGGGTGCTCTGGGTAAGGAAAGTGTCACAGTGCTGAGGTCTGGTTGGGGTTTTTTTGTCCAGTCTCCATGTGGTCTTGTAATTTTCTGCTTAATTTTGATAAGTAATCCTCCCTTTGTTTCAGGTCCAGTGTGTCACCTGTCTGATTGTCTTCCCTAATCACCGGTTGTGTTTACCTGGAGTTCCTTTCCCTTTATGTGTTAAATAGTTTGCATTTCCCCTTGTCTTGTGCCAGTCTGTTTCATTTTCTGACCCAAACTCTGGGTTAACCTTGTCCTTGAAAAGCCTTGTCTTGAATCTTCCCGTTTTTGCCTCGTATGAGAGATTATTATTTTGGTACTTTGTTCATAGCTTTGCCTGCCTCGACTCGAGTGATCCTTCTTCGTTACTTTCCTAGTATGTCTGTGCTCATTGAGTGATTATTATTTGGTACTTTTGGCCTTGCCTTTCCACTCCCAGTGAGTGCGTCTTTATTTCTATTAAAGTTTTTGATTACGATCTCCATATCTGAGTCCTGCCTTGAGTAACTGTTTCTGACAGACAGAGGGAGAATAAATGCCAAGGCTCCCGACACGCCAACTTCCTAAGGCTGACTTATTTGAAACAGCAAAGAAAAACAGCAAAGAACTTATGGTTAACCTTTCTCTTTCTATTTGGATAAATCACCTTGGCACAGTAATGCCCCTGCTCCATCAGTCATGAACATTTTACTGCTATAACACAAAGATGTTCAGTTTCCAGGAAAAAGTCATAAAGCAACCTCAAACTTGCGATCAAGGGAATGTTGTGCTAGACAGTGATGTCATGATCAGGGCTGTCAGCTCGCAGGAAAAGGGTTCCTGTTTCTCATCTTCTGTGTGTCTTCACTTTGGGAAGTCTGGGTTCCTCCCAACACCCCAAAGCATGCACACGAGATAATGGCTGGCTTTAAACTGAACTTTGAACTGTCTATGTGTATCCTTTTGATGTCCACTGCGTCCTCTGTGCCTTGCCCAATGACAGCTGGCATAGGTTAAAGGTTTAAACAGTTCAGGAATATTACAGACTACATGAATCAAAGTGATGTTAGTTACAGAGGAGGCAAAAGTCTGATCCATAGCAAAAGGCCGTGACATTGACGTGTTCATACATTATCAAAGTGAATGATTCACCCCATTGATATGTGAAGATGAATAGAGATTTCTAGTTTATTTTTATCTTTTCCAGTACAAGTTCTGCTCGAGGTTTCTGCCTGTTAAAAGGAAGTTTTTCCTTGCCTGTATCGCCTAGTGCTTGCTCATGGTGGGAATTGTTGGGTTTCTGTAATTAACTTCAGAGTAGGGTCTGACCTGCTCTGTTTGGAAAGCTGTGAGACAGCTGTTGTTGTGATGTGGTGCTATATAAAATAAAATGGAATTTAATTGAATTACACCTTTCACACAGTCTATAAGGTGTAAAGTTTGTGTGTTCACCTGTATGTTCACAGTGTATTCCCCCTGAATCCGGAGTTGGAGAGGTTCCAATATGTTCTGTCCATCAACATAAAAATTCCAAAGCTTCCTTTTCAACATAACAGCAGAAGCTTTTTGTGCGTCTGGAATAACTTCAAAGGTGACAATTCTCAACCCCCCGTGTGCTGGCAAAGGCACAATATCTCATTTAACTCACAACCTAATAGTTTTTCCTCTGGTTCAGTGAGTCACTCTGTCTTATTTCATCTTGGCCTGCATCGTGTCTCATTCAATTTCTCTCTTATTTTATCTCGTCTCATCTTGGCGGCTTTCTTTCTTCCCCTTCTACCCAACAAGCACCCGGGGAATAGCACCCGGGCCTCTTTCACCTGAAAACTGACAGTGCTGAAACCAACAGAGCATCAGAGGAGGATAAAGAGCTATTTTTTATTGATAATCCCACCTCTTGTAACCCACAACACATCCCTCCTCCCTCCCTCTCCCCAGCTAAAAAACAAGTCATCACAATTCAGATTTCAGTACCCGTCAAGATTCCCCTTAACAATACCCCATCCGGGCTATGCCACACTCCCAGCCTTGAAACACACACAAACACACAACTGCCCTATTGGCCTGTATCGATCTTTTTATTTGAGAAGCTAACAGATACGGAGCAGCATTAACACATTTCGTGTTCCTGGCGGCAGAGAGGCGTAAGATATGTCAGACATAGAGGAGATCAGAGCCACTGCTGAAGGGTGGGAATCTTCTGAATCACAAAAGTCGCTGTTAATGCGTCACTAAAACTGTTTTGACTGTCATTTCAACACAACAAAGAAGGCAGGTGTCCCAGGAAAGTGAATGTGTGGATCTTTATAGTAAATGCTTCTTTTATAGGCTTCAGACTAGCGTGTCGGTTAGCTCTGTTGTCTCACAGCTGTTTCTCCTATCCAATCCTGGCTGGGGGCTTTTCTGTGGGCAGTTTTCATGTCGTCGCCTCATGCATGGTTTCCCTCTGGATACTCCTGTTCTCCCCCACAGCCCGAGAACATGCATGTTAGGTTGCTTGGTGACTAATGGCCCATAGGAGCGAGCGTGTTTTGCAGTTTTTGCCCTCTCTGAGGGACCCCTGTGATGGACTAGTGATCTATTCACCCTGCCTATAACCCACTGACAGCGGGGATAGGCTCCGAGACAACCACGACCCTACTGCTAACCGGTACAGACAACTGATGGATGATGTTTTTCTGAACTCCCATTTACTATGTGATTGAGTTTAAAAGTCTTGACACACTATTGTGCCACTAAATACTTTCCAGAACGTCCAAAAATGCTGTGTGCTTCCTATAATATGTCTTTATACCTTCAGTAAATCTATGACTTCCTCCTTCAAAATAATAATAATAATAATAATAATTTCAAGAAAACCTTTTTCAAAATTTGACAAATTAAAGTAATAAAGTAAATATAACAGTGACATTATCTGGTAATAATCACTATATTAGCTTTGGATAATTGATACATTCACTCTTTGGGTTGATTGGGAAGTCTGATACTGTGTTCCACTTCCTGAAAAATTAAACTCCCTGGCCAAAACAAAGTCGACCTGCTCCCAGTACGCTAACATAGACCATATATGTGGAGACTTTCTCCATAGAAAATAGACCCATATTCTGTTTAGTGCCCGGCAGCTCAGTGCTTACACCTTTCTAGCCTATTGGTTGGTCAGGCTCTAGGATTAATGAGGCTTTTGAAATGACAAAATAACAATGCTTGATACTTTGCTTGAGGCTTTGATATACTTGTTATTTTTTATGATGAAACTGCAACCTTCATCTTTGCCATTTTTGTCCCAAAAGGCCTCCTATCCTCAAATGTAACTGCAGGAAATTTTTACCTGTGAATATCTAATATAGCCCGAAGCTGGTTTAAGGGGGAAAAAAGAAATTCAAAGCTGTGTACCTGCTCATCACCAATAAGAAGTCTGAGGCAATAAAGAAGTGAAATGTTTTAAGCTGTGGTTTTAGAGAGAAGACGGAGAAAAAGGGCGAGATCATGTAAATGTCTAGACTTTTATCCATCAAGTGGTCTAATGGATGACAATTGCTGGTTCTTGCCTCTTAAAGTGGAGATAAATGTTCAATCCAGCTTGTAATAGTTTCCCCAAGTGGTCTTTTTTTTCTCGACAGCTTAAAACAATATAAACTGAATTATTCTATCATTTCAAGCTCTTAACTTTCGTCCAAAGCTAACCCAGTTGACTTAATAAAAGCATGAAAAGTTCATGAATATGGATGTGCAATATTTTTCATTTTCTTCTTTAACTATAAATACTAATTATATCACCTCTCCTTTGTTTAGATCCACAACACAGAGGTGTTATCTTGCCCTGAGGAGAGGGTTTGGATGTCCTGTTGACAGCTATAAGATGTGAAACTGAGTCAGTAGACGTAAAGGGAAGAGGAGCAAACAAGCACATTGAGAGGAAAAAGCGTATCTTACAAATTTTGAAATTCTGTTTTTGAGTGAGACTGAAACCTTTCAGGCTGTGACTGAACCAGCACGCAATTAAAAAAGAACAAAGGTGCAGCTTCAGCCGGCAGCCTGGGAGTCTGAATCCGTGTAAACAATTAAGCACAACAGGCCCGCTCTGTGAGCGAATCACAACAACGGCTCAATCACAAAGACGCAGCGGTTCCCCCAGACCGAGGAGTGGAGGCGCAGACAAGCAGAGTGCTGATGAGAAAATGATGGAGTCACATGGAGCATCCCTCCTCACGCCGGCGGCGTGCGGATTAGCCACTGATTAGCCCCGTAACTCCTGAGAGGCCACCAGGCGACAACACGCCACGGAGGTGTCGATGGATCCCCTCTTCATTAAAGCACAACTCTCCTGCATCATCATTTTTACCGTGCACAACAACATACCAGAGAGATGCTCTCCAGGCATTGTGCTGGGTATTGACCACAGAGTGACCCACCGATGTCCTGCTGACCTGATGAAGCAGGTATTTTTGTTATATCATAAGTCAGGAAGTCATCAGATGATCAGTATTAAACCAACTACAACAAATACAAACCGCTTTAATATTAATGTTACAGAAGGTTCACAGTTTGTTCATCTGTTGAATTCCACAGTTTTGCAAGATGGAGAGTTTTAACCCTCATATTATGTTAGAAAAAAATTACATTGATTATGTTGCGGGTCATTTTGACCCGCACCATGTAAATGACTGCAAAACAGTAAAAAAACAGGTGAAACAAATAAAAAATGATGTAATATTGAATGAACCTTTAGAAAAGTGACATACAATACATTTTTAATTCCAACACTTTCTTTAAGTACTATTTTTTGGGGGATTTTCCCTCTTCACTAACACATTTTCGAATTTTAATATGTACTTTCTGCGGGTGTAATTCTTACATTTCACACAAGAGGTACTTATTTTACTGTCTTCTTGGGATGGACAGACCTGGCATCCTGGCTTTCCCTTTCTTTTTCACCTGTCCACTGGGTGTTGGTTGGGGGACCTCAGCTTGACCTTTTCAATGATAGCTGCTGCTACTGGGGATCAAGCTAGCCTGGCTCGAGTCTGGATCAAACTGGCTCTGACAGCTGGATGTTGCTGTGACTTTGTCCAGATTTTCAACTCCTCCTTTGGTGGATTTATAACCCAGGATCACTTGTGGCTTCAAGTCCTCTCTTGTGCCCAGAGATGCATCAGCTTCCATTGTACTCAATACAAGAACATTTTTGTTTATCTTTGGGCGGTATGAGACAACTGTCACGTTCTCAATGAAAGCAAATACTGAGGTCTGCCCTGCATCTTCTGAATTTCACTGAGAAGTTCTGGCTTATTGCATCTGACTGTTCCCAACATGGTCAACTTTCTCTTCTGAAGTTCTTCTCCAAGGCATTCCTTGTTACTTTGGAACAAGTGACAAAAGGTTGTCACAGGTGATGATATGACCTTGCAACCCTTCACTAATCTCCAGCACCACATGCATCCCCTGATTCTTGTCAGATTTTCCTCCAGGTAGCTTTTCTAGTGCATACTTGCAGATTCCATGCATAGCTGGATTTTGCATCACAGGCAGCCAATATTTTGGGACCATTCTTGGCAGGCTTGTTGGGCGTGTACGGTCAGAAAGGACAGCGCCCCCTGAATGGAGCAAGACTCTCATCTACAGTAACGTGGGGACAAGGATTGTCTTCAATCCATAAACTTGCAGTTGCTACTCCCCTTTGGCCTGTACACTCCAGCTACTAACAGAACTCTAATGTACGCATGCAAATCAGTGTGATCCAGTGGCTTCCATTTCTCTTGAAACACACGTCTCCCCTCTAAGTTGGTCATTTCCAGTATCATCCTCTCTATTGGTGGGGTTATGAAGATCTGAAATGCTGATTGAATCTAATCAACTCTTGTAACGGCAAATCTTGTATGACGGGAGTCATATTGATCACATTGGATGATGACAGTCTGCCTCGACATTGGTGTGGTGATGTTGAGTATTTTACACAGACCCTCAGACCCAAACCCTTCACAAACACCTTGGTCTGGGTCTCAGAGGCAATGAAAATACAAGTACACTGAAGAGACATGTTTATTTTGGATCTGAACGGCTACTTACCCACATTAATGGTGTCCGGGTCAAATTGACCCGCAACATCATCTTTGTATACAAACTCTGCACAGACCCCCCCGTACACAGCAGAGTAACCAGATTTCACACACAGGTTCATGACCCCAGATGAGGAAAAGTCACCAAATTTCATGAAGAAAAAAAAAGGATAACCAGCCCTTTTACCAACACAAAAACTGAAATGGGTCAAATTGACCCTTAACATAATATAAGGGTTAAAGTAAAATGCAGTTGCATATAAGGAGAGTGTTTAGACATGGATATTTGTTTTCTTTTAGCTTAATTTCAAACTATTTCATTTAAAAAAAGCACAATTATTTATTTTCTTTAATCTTTCATGGTAGGAATGTCTTATTTCTCGGGGATTTTTGCATATTTTCTTTTTAAATGTGCTAAAGACTAAGTTGCTCAGCCCTGAAGGTTGAAAAAGAAGTATGTAAAGTTGTAATATATTTATTTATATATTTATTTATTAATATAAGGAAAAGGTGGCACAGCAGAAATGAAAAACCAGAAACTAAAACTGAAAATTAAAAATGCTTGAGACAACCAGAAAAACATGAAAGTAGAGAACAAAGGAATTTAGAACTAGATGAAAATGGAGGGGACTAGGGAGGAGTCTAGGGGTGAAAAGGAGCAGGAGTATAAACTAGGTAGAGAAGAAAAAAAAGGACGTGGCAAAAAAAAGAACAATCTACTAAAAAAATAATAAGAAGCACAATGTAAACCACAGATCATAAAATAACCAAAGCAACAGAAAAACTCCAAAGCAGAGAGAAGCAGAACACAAAGCAAAAAAGTCTACAATCCCGGACAGAATTCTGCCAACCTCCAGAACCGTTGGGCAAAAATACCTCTTTAACAATTTGTAATACAAGAGACGCCAAGAGACTTTAGAAATATGTCGAGGACAGCAGCTCAGGCTTTGCTGTTAGCCTCTTTGCTTATTTCTTTGTGATAAGAGAAGCTCACAAAGCGCAGAACTGCTGGGTCCCTACACGGAGCAGGACGCGGTGGATGAATATGTAAGGCCGAGCAATTTGAATCTTGTCAATGGAGACGCTGGCTTGCATTTTTAAAGATGTAAGTAGGTCTGCTCTGGGCTGGAATAAGTGGCCCATTTCATGCTGAAATTTTACAAACGATGAGAATGAAAATGCAAGAAATGGTCAAATCAAACTGAACAGGAACCAATAATAAGACATCATTTTTGTACAAGCATTTTGTTGTCTTTTAGTAAAAGAATTTCAAAATGATTCAAACATAAAAATGACAAAATCTTAAAATATTAGAATAAATATTGTAACATGAAAATTATTTCCCTGCAGATAAAGATTTAGATCTGTCCTCAGATGTAAAAATGAATTGATATATGAATCATATACGTTAAAATAGTGGTCTAATTAAAGGATAAATGTATTTGTGTTTGAATACAGCAGGAAAAAGTGTTTGGAGCGTAAACAACGGAGGCAAAATGTCTCCAGTGTGTGGAACATCTTCTTCCCCTCTCTCCTGCCTGTTTTTGTTTTTATTATGTGCCTTATTCATTACATGAACTCATAAATGGTGCATGTTCACCAAACTCTGGAGCTCCATCTGCACGTGACAGAAATGGTAGAACATCATGGAAGTCAAAATTCCTCACTGCTGCTTTTTTCTAGATTTTTTGACACATTTCTTTCTGCTACATTGTTTTTAAAGTGCTCAAATAAAATGTTATGGATTAGCTGTCATTGTCATGCAATGGAATTGAAATTTGTCACATAAATTTACAAATACAAGTGAATCTTAAAAAGTTGTACAGAAACATGCTCTACTTTTTTAGGTTCTCCTCTTTTATCGTAAAAAACTTCATCTGATCTATCCAGCACCACCCCGATGTGTTCAATTGCTCTGTTTGGAAGTTTGAAACAAAGAATGAAGACTTTTCTCAGCTTCAGTCTGTGTGCAGCCTCACCCTGATGACTGCTCAGCCAGACCTGCGATGCTCCGAAATTAAACAGATAATCATCTGTCTCCCATGATGAATGTGTTTGCTGAGGAAAATGTCAAAGCCTTTCTAATAAGCGGAGGGAAGACATCCCTCCCACACTCATGCATATACAAAGATGCTCACTGTTATCCAAATTCACATTTCAGTGAAAGTGAGGGATTTTTAATTGGAGAAAACAGTCTTAAAAGAAACAAAGAAATATGTGGCTTTCTGGTCTATGTTGTGTTAGTTTAGTCCTTTTCATTCACCCTCAGTCACAGTACTTCACACACACGTGTGTGTGTGTGTGGAGGTGATTACTCAGTAGGGTTTTAGTCCAGTTTTTTTTTTTGGGGGAGGTGGGGGGGTAAACAATTAATCAAAGATTTTTCCAACCATCCAATGATAGATTAACAGCTGTCTCAGGGATTTCAGAAGGTGGCAGACTTTGGAGAAAATATCACATTCCAAGTACTTGCAATTAAAATCATTTAACTGACACTTTGGTTAAAAAAATACTACAGAAAAATGTAGATTGGGGTAGGGAATATCTATCTTAAACCTGTGAAATCCAGAGCAGAGGGGATGAGTAGTAACGTGTTTCTCTCTGAATGTTTCCCAGGTTGAGTGCTTTGTGTTGTGTAAGCATGACAAAAAAAAAAAACCCGCTTTGGTGTGCATCATCTCTGTCCATCATACTTGTTGATAGACAAAAGGTCTGGACAGACGCTCGGTCCGACTGACTGACGCTGTTATCCTCCCTGAGCTGCTAGTGGAGCATGAAAACGGAGATGCTGTCAGTCTGCCGGAGTCAAAGCCCACAGCAGAGAGAGCAGACAGCCAACAGACGTCAGCATTGTTTACAGCCGGTAACAATCCAGCCACTAAAGCTCAAGAGTGTAATTGAACATGTCTATTATTACGTCTATTGTACAGACTGTGCATCGCGCTGGCTGAATGGGGCTCGATCTTTGACTGTGAACGAAACGGAGGGGACAATAGTTCCACAGACGAAGAGCCGTGGCCCGTTTGAAGAGGATCCAGAGTTAAACGCGACCGCCAATAGATTTCCCCTCAGATCGGAATTGACAGCACGTGTAACCCCAGATTACCCTTTTCCCCGGCAGCCAGAGCAAATAGTACGAGTGGTTTTACAAACACATTAACCCACCGCGAGCGACAGGCCTGGCTGTGCTGGATATAACACACATGCAGCCCACGGTCAGGAGAAAAGGCGACAAAAGATTACAGTCATGATGCATCCGACTGGGTGTGTGTGTGTGTGTGTGTGTGTGAGAGCTATCTCCCCGTTCCTAATACCCGTATCTCTCTGTGGGGATGTTACTGATGGCAATGTGTTGGTCCTTTTTTCCACTATTGCCATAAGTCTTTGCATAATGGCCGCTTTGTTCTACGGCGTAATCGCATTAATATGAAAGGCAATCGTTCTGGATAGAAAATCAAATCAAGCCAGATTGCATTCAGATGAAAATGAGTTAATCAGGAAAGCTATGTGTTCGCACAAAGGCGAGGGAATTAAAACTGAAAGAGAACATCATATACAACTGACTGGTTTTAAATGCTGTTTCAGCTAAGTTCAGTCCTGCTGTAAATCCATTTCCAGCAAACCTTTGAAAATCCTCAAAACATAAGGTCCCTATACTTGCCTCAGATGGAGCCCCTTTTCTGTCCTTTGCCAACAGAAATGTGCAAACCCAAGTGTAGGTGGAATGCTATCATTTGTATGTGTATATATACATTAAAGCTCTTCATTTATTTGTTTTCCATTCAGCAGGCGACACAGTCGGTCATATTAAGCATTCCGCAGCACTCATCATGTTTCACCAAAGGACGCATCACTTTTGATTATAAATCTCTATGAATGATGTTCCAATTACTGGTACATCTGCATTAAGCGCTGCTCTCATGACCTACTGCTCCGGCACAATGGGGGACTTTCATGTATAATTAAAGCATACTGTGTGTGGTATAAAGCTCCGACCGGGGAGACAGCCATAAACAAACCGACGCACATGCCCCCAAAAACGCTGCTCCATTAAACAGATTCTTTGAGCTGAATCCACAAACAGTGATCAGTTTAAAAGAGAGAAACAAGGGACTTTATAGCTATTTATCTTTTTTTTTTTTGCCATCATGCTGAAGTGGAATTTGAAATCAAGCTACAGGCGTTAAACAGCACATTAAAGTGTTATTTTATCGAGAGTAAATGCAGACTGAAACACATCAGGTTTGGGTTCTTTGTCAGATTCATCATTTCTTTCTCAGTTTAAGAAACCCAAGAAATGGTGACCAGCTGACTAACTTGAGGTGAAAGAACCCACAGAACCATATCCCCATCACAGGCTATGCCACTCTCATCGTCACATTACAAAATATAACAACAAACCTTTAAAATATATACCTAACTGAGGGATTTTTAATGTTTGCATGAAGTGTTTTAGGTGCATGTACATGACATGATTACAAAGCCAAACCAAGTTTGTTTATTTCAGAAAACAATCATTAGTTACAGAGAAATAAGTTAGAGAACTTAAAAATATGGAGTCAACAAAATAAGAAGTGAAAAGATAAAGTAAAATATACACAGATGATTTTTAGATGCTAAAAAATCATTTTGATCCTTCATATCTTGGTCGCTGAAACTAAGTCTGACAGAGATCTTCTCACAAACTACCAACAAGCCCATCAGAGTAGTGTAATAAGACCTTATTTAAGAGGTTCTGAGTCGAATCCAAAGTAAAGTCACTGTGCTTATTGATCTCATAGAGAAAGAGTCGGTTTTCAGCGCCAAACCGCTGAGCTGAAGCATCAATCCACCAGCACATGACTCCTCCCCTGCTTCATCAATGGGTTCTCCTCATAAAATGGATTGAATTCTTCTTTTTCTTCCGATTATTTCTCTGCGGTTTGACCAAGCATCTCCAAATGGACACGTCTGGTATGCAGGGAAGATGCCCAGGAGACTCTGGTTGACTATTTTGTGATACAGCCTCTTTAGAACTTGATAAATTAATAATATTGAAATCAATAATACCTCCTTATCATAGAATAAAGAAACCTAAAATAAAGTGTTAGAGTTAGACTACTTAACTGAGTCAGATGGTTGATGCGAGGTCATATCAGCCCCGAACACCCAGAGAGAAAAACTGATAAATGAAACTTTTAAAGCGTATTGAGCAGCTACGGTCTTCAGCCCAACACATGTGTCCATCATTTCACATTTTACTGACACATTCTCACCTGAACTGTGTCTCTTTAGTGGCTTCCTATCCCCCTATCCCCCGGTATAGAACATATTCTTGATTAGCAGCTCAGCACTAAGAAAGTCTTTCTGCCAAATGACTCATAAACAACGTTAGGGAGCAAAGTGACATGATGAGCTTGTTTGTGCCAAATGCATGTTACTAATCACTTTTCAGTTCAAACATATGCACTCTTACACAAGCACAAACACACACACACACACACACACACCCATAAAGGGCAGTAGTGAGTCAGCACAATAGCCGTTTGGGAAATGATCTCAGAGGATGACGTGGTCACACATCGGTCGCACAAAACCTCACAGACGCCTCTACGGATGAACCTGACATCAGATCAACAGCACTCCGCCCGCTCAGCTGTGGCCGTGTGTGTTTGTACTGGACATGGACAATACACACGCCTTAGTTTAGCTTTGTCTTCAACTCAACTGTTTCTTTTTGCAATCAACTCAGTGCAATATTCATTGATGTTTCTTTTGTAATAACTCTGTGCAATAATATGTATATATATGCTCTCATCCTGTATATATCTAGCTCTTAGATATAGAAAACATATTTATTAAGTAGGAATAAGGTCTTAGCTCTGTCACACTGGTAGCCAAGTAATCGACATTTCGTTGTCAAGATTCACCTTGTGTTTTTTGTACAAAGACAATAAAGGAAGTCTAATTCTAAGTCTTTAATCAGATCTCCTCTCAGTACCTGGTATATGTTTCCTAATGCATCGCTCAGCCATTTAACATAATATACGACCTCCAGTTTAGTCACTGAGAAGTTTTGCTACATTGTTCATGGTTATTGTTCTGATTGCTGACCGTTTATATTGTTGGACTGCTGGACTTCATTCATTTCTTCATTCATTCACTTTCTGAAGAGCTTTCTTTCCTGAACTATACTCAGATTAAATTTCCTTTACACTGACATGAACCAAAGACTGATGTATGTTGATTTTCTTTATTAAAGGCTAACTATTATCAGTTTTATTGATTGTCACAAACACACATACACACACACATATATCTTTCCTTGATTCTCGCTGTCAACAAGCTAAAGTCTGTTGGTGAGAAAGGCTTTGCTGTGGAATCAGGACACTGGGTGAGAGAGAGGGAGTTCCACTGTGGTTTCTCACTGTTGCACAGCAGACTGCTCATGGTAATAGGAGAGAACATGTGTGAGCAAAACTGTGTTGACTGAACAGACATTCTGGCAAATTTCCTTCTCAGGCTGGGGTTTTCAAGCATTTCCTTCTATTTTGGGCTGAGGCAAGAGATGATGAAGAGGGCCTCACAGAAACAATCAGCTCATCAACTAGGAGTAAGGATTTGAGTTTACGCAGTCACACAAGAAAACCCACGTTGTTTTCCATTTATCTACTGTATACAGTGTCAATTTATACCTTGTTGTAATTGTATACAATTATAGAATATACAGAAATGGTAATAACTCACAACGATTTTATCACAGTTTTTAAAAACAAGATATTCCTACCACCAAAACCTTGAATATATCTATTAACTTTTTAAAGCCTGATACAAGCAAAAATAGAGACAATTTTTGAATATGTATATTTTATTAACCTACTATGAGTCAAAATTATTGTGGCGTAGTCTTCTGTCTACTATTATCAGCCATATCTGATTGTGTCCAACAGGGCTTTGAGCAAAGTTTTTACCTTCAAATGATGCAAAAGGTCTGAGATGCAAAAGATTCCAGAAACCGTATGTATCAAATATGATGGATTTGGTATTAAAGGGTTAAAGTAATTATTCAAATGATCTCATCAAAACCCCTGTAAAGTGTTCTTCTGTCATTTGATCATTTTTCTGGTGATTTAGTGGATATGAGAACACTGTTTTTCTTCAGGCATTCCTTTGTGCTGCCTCTGTTGTGCATCTCGTGGCACAGATCGAATGTGAAAGCTGCAACAAATCTGTGTGGAAGTGTGCGTGATTGTGTGTGTGTGTG
>JABUIW010000019.1:18823697-18846602 GCA_013363375.1 Menidia beryllina
TGAGTAGAAAATTGAAATGTAGTAAACTTTGTGTAATGTATTTAGTCTCCACTGGAAATAGTAAACTATAACACACTGAAACCTACATATGAATCAGAATCAGATCAGAAATAAAAAAATAAAAAATAAAAATAATAATTTCCCTCTGGGATTATTAAAGTATTTCTGATCTGGTTTGGTTTAAGTTTTCAGTTTTCAGGGCACCAAAGTCTTTTTTTTAAGGAGTTTAAGCAGGACTCCTGTTACATACACAGTACATGAAAAGTGCAACACTTCCTGTTCAATAAAATGTCAAGTCTCAACCCAAATCCATCCGCAAACAGAAGAAAAAAAAAGTGTCTGTACAACATCAGCATGAAGAACAATGAGAGTGGTGAAGCTGATGCCACATCTGGAGAAGAGAGCCTGTGCAGTGGGGAGAGTGGTAATAACTCTGATTAGTTCCAGTGTTGATGGCTTCTTATGGAGCTTCCAGGGGAGAGTTGAATAGAGATGGAAATCAGGGCTCAGCCACGGATGATTATCTAGCCACTTCAGATCAAAGATTTCCCCTGGCCTCATCACAGAGGATAAAGAAAATATCATTTCACCCTGCACCGTGAAACTACCTGTTCTTGGTTTTATAGAGATACGCCAAAAGGAGCAGCTGAGCCGTGCCCATTTAAAACATCAAACAGACCCAGCATGCATCTGCTTATGAGAAAACTCTAACCATGGTCATCAATTCCAGTGTGTGCATAAAAAATAACAAACCTAAAGTCCCTGGAAATTGGTGTTGGAATTGCACGGGTCTATGGACAAATTAATGAAACAATTAAGTGCCAGGAGTTTGAAAACTGCACCATAATGTGTTGATGACAGCTCGCGCTTTCAGCCAAAAAGAGGGTCGCGCCACTGCTGAGAAAGCGGTGGGGGAAGAAGAATGAACCATCTGTGAAGTCACCAGCGAGGTGTCGGCGTGCAGGACGCGCATGCGGGGGAGATGACATGGACACGCCCACGTGCACGTGGCTCATTTCTGTGGCATTTCTTCAGCTTCCAGCTACAGAGCTACAGACCTACAGAGCTACAGAGCTACAGAGTTACAGAGCTACAGAGCTACAGAGCTACAGAGCTACAGAGCTACAGAGCTACAGAGTTACAGAGCTACAGAGCTACAGAGCTACAGAGCTACAGAGTTACAGAGTTACAGAGCTACAGAGCTACAGAGCTACAGAGCTACAGAGTTACAGAGTTACAGAGCTACAGAGCTACAGAGTTACAGAGCTACAGAGCTACAGAGCTACAGAGTTGCAGAGTTACAGAGCTACAGAGCTATAGAGCTACAGAGCTACAGAGTTACAGAGCTACAGAGCTACAGAGCTACAGAGCTACAAAGCTACAGAGTTACAGAGTTACAGGGCTACAGAGCTACAGAGTTACAGAGCTACAGAGCTACAGAGCTACAGAGTTACAGAGCTACAGAGCTACAGAGCTACTTTTAATTGTGATGCTTGTATTGTTTATTATATGTTATTTTTTAACTAGGGACTACGGATGAAAATTAGCTTTGTAGCTACAATCCGGCATATTTACATTTGTTTTCACTGATGTCCATTAATGTGCTTTGTCCCTATTCAAATAAATAAATAAATAAATAAATAAAGTCCAGTTACAGAGCTACAGAGTTACAGAGCGACAGAGCGACAGAGTTACAGAGCTACAGAGCTACAGAGTTACAGAGCTACAGAGCTACAGAGTTAAAGAGCTACAGAGTTACACGTGGCTCATTTCTGTGGCATTTCTTCAGCTTCCAGCTACAGAGCTACAGAGCTACAGAGCTACAGAGATACAGAGCTACAGAGCTACAGAGCTACAGAGCTACAGAGCTACAGAGTTACAGAGCTACAGAGCTACAGAGCTACAGAGCTACAGAGTTACAGAGCTACAGAGCTACAGAGCAGACGTAACTGTGAAGAGAACTTCTGATAGGTCTCTTTTGAGACCCTAATGAATGTCCACATTAAGGTCTACGTGCATGGGTCAGGGTTTGATTCAGTCATCTACTTAAACATAGACATCCAACGCACTGAGGCTTTGAGTATTCTGATTCAACAGCTAAGTTCAGCGGTTTAAAAAGATGATCCATCCTCTGATGAATCACAACTGATGCTTCCTCGAGAAGCCTTCTTGTTGGTTTTGACCTCAGCAGAACGATGCTGATCATTAAACCCTTGTTTTTTTAGATTATGTGGCACATATCCATATAGAAATGACTTCATGACTCTTCACCATACCTTAGTATTTATAAAAGATACAACCACAGAACTGGGTGCATATTCTGGAGTTCCTATTTAGCAATATTCCATTTCTAAGAACTGAAGGACAGCAGACCAATTGTCCTGTTAATAATGAGTCATCAATTAATCATTACACAATAACAAAATGAGTCATTCAAAACTAAGGGGCAGATATATGAGGACAGAAACAAAACATGTATGAAGATGCAACTTACATACATAGATCTAATGATTTCTCTTTTTGTCTGTCTCATGCTTTGTTCATTAGTTATGTGCATTAGAAAGAAGCAAACTAAGGGTTGCTGAGGGGTTTTATCACCAGCGCTGACTGAGGGTGTGAGGGTGTTTCCTCATGCTTCGCCCCCATATGTGCAAACACAAAGATAAAAATAGCAGACAAGAGAATTGTGCTAATTGAAGAGCTTGACTCACATCTGCTGGGTTCTGATCCTAAAATACTGAACCTGCTCTGACTTAAGGGGTTCTCCCAACATGACCATGTGACCAAAAGTCAAACATTATATGGAATACAAACTCCATCACATTAACTAAAGCTTTACACATGTAATAAAGAATTGTAGTTTTCCCCCAAAAGGATTCCTGTATTCAGGAGCAGAATGGATTTCTTGACATCTTACTGAAAGTCCCCTGAATCTTGCACCATTGTCCCAGAATGAATTAAAAGTTAAAAGAGTGCCAAGCCATAAAAACAAAATAAATTGATAGTAAAAAATTATCTGAATGTCCAAATATCTCACTGTGAAACAATCTGCTGAGTCTTGATCTGGAAGTCCCACACAACATTAGCCCTGTAGTTTCTAACTCGTTTAAAAGTGTTTTCCACTTTCGTGCTGTACCTGGCTGCATCTCAGACCCTGCTGCTGTGTGCTAGTCTGTCTCAGAGGTAAATGGGTTCCTTTCTGGTGTTCTTGACCCTGCACTGCACAATCAGTGCCACCCTGCAGCACACGCAGCTCTCACCCAGCTGGACAAACGCACACGAGAATAGAACTGAGAAGGACAGCAGCTCAGCATCTAGCACCGGGATCCCATCATACCTACTCTGGGAATTCACTGATCTGGGGCCGGAGACCTCTTTCTAAAGCTCCTTTTGCTTTCTGACTTTTAATTTAATTTAGAAAAGTAACAGGGACACTTTCATTTTTCTGTTCCTCTGCACAGGAGCACCACAGGAGTGTGTTTCCAGCCCCCCCATACACACATTGCTCACCTTACCCCATGCTTCTAGTGCTAACACAGCTGTAACGTCACATTTAAACACAGCCATCTTGGCTCTTATTCCTGAAAATGATGAGACACTGACCAGTTGGTGCCAGGACAGGACAGAAATCTATACAGGTAATCGATAACTCTAGAGGACCCCCCCACCCCCACTGCCTATGGCTCTGTTTCTTGAGGAAGCTGAGCAGGTTTGGAATAGGTGGAAACATTCTCCCAAATGTCCACAGGTGCACCATTTCAGGCTGCAGCAAAGTGTGGGGAGGGAACTAGTCCAGACACCAAACCGAGGGACAGATTTGTGGGACTTTACAAGATTATTATTATGACTAGGAGTAGTAGTTGTAGTAATAGAGGAAAAAGCAGCACAATTGCATGATAAAGTAATTAACAAAGAACACCTTGCTCATATTCTGGAATTTAAAGTTAATCTTTTTTTCCCAAAAAGGTTATTTATTTATCGTTTACACTCTCAATACTGCTTTATTCTCTTTTGATTTTTATATAAACTCTTTCAAATAATCAGTCGTTGTGCTAAAATGTAGCTGACGATGCTGTTGTTGTAAGAAGTGAATTAAAAGCAACAGAAATAGCTATTAAAGCTGCTAACTAGAGAAACCATCTGAGCTGGTTCGGTACTCCACAGGAACTCCTTCTGCTTCCTGAGAGAAGAGTTTTACTTTCTCCGGATCATATCTGTCTGCTGCTTTTAAGTGCTTACTTGAGCAGTAAGCAGTAAGCATTGTGTCATATGTGTCATGGCCAACATTATTGTACTGAAAAAGAATGGACATTGGATGCGTCCTTAAACAGATTTACTCACAGGGCCCAAAACCTATAAATCTACTTTGACATAATTATGTTTTTTTAACCTTTTTTTCTTTTAATATATATATATTTTTTCATATACCTGTCCTTTACTGGTGTTTATTGCTTTAAATTAAGTAGGTTTGTGCACGGTCATAGCTTTGGGTTTCATATCTTAATCGAGTCCATGCAGTTGTGCTGTGGGAGTGGAGAGAAAATATAAAAAATATAATCTCTGCAGTACTGCTGGCAGTCATGGTACAAAGGATCAAGTTCAGCAGTGTTCACTCCGCATGGCGTTTGTCTTTTGATGCATATTAAAACCTTTGTCAAGCAGCCAGTGTTAATCTTAGTTTCTGCCCGGGTCCTCTGCCTTCACTTGTGCGCAGACAAAAGACGTGACACCTCCTGCTCTCTATACCTTAGCAACAGGAATAATTAAACGCTGAGGCACTTCCCTCCATAGTGCCGCCTCGGAGAAAAAACGCTGCCCTTGATTTTATTCGTGAATGAGAGGAGACATAAACTGGAGTGAGGTGTAAAATTCAAACACTTTTGGACTTGGTGTTTATCTGTCTTCTTAGCCACTTTTACCCTGACGACACAATATCCAATCACACAGCATGACGGCGCATGACGCTGTCCACGGCATTCAAAAACTCTGAGCAACAGCAACAATCATGCCAGCTGACAGGAATTTCAAAACCCACAAAGACACTTCACTTTTTCTGACGAAATGCAACGAACCACATCGTCATGCAACGTCCAACCGGCCCTGAGTTTTACAACATGGTAGCTGCTTATATCGGCTCATTCCAGAAACACCTGCAAAGATGGACAAAACTAATGGGTTTGATGAATTTCAGGAGCCCAAACTATTTCATTTAGGGTTAAAGATATGTGGTAAAGTGTGTCTCATTCAGTACATACGCAGCTTCAATCAGTATTTATTGCATTTTATCTCATTTTTTAGCTTTTTTCCTCCTGTTGTGTGCATTTAGAGCACGTTTTTTATCTTCAGTGTGTCTGCGTTTCAAAGTGAGGGACCAGTTTGTCTTTGAAGACTGCGGTTTTTGTCCAAAGCACGATGGCTATCACAGGCAAAGCGATGTGCAGAGTTCAGAGGCCGCAGAAAAGGCCTGCCTGTTTACGTTACAAAGCGCTGCGTTCACACTCCCCGTATCTCCCCCATTATAGCCTTTAATCCGTGCTTTATCGGCTCACTGACTGTCTCCTTGTCACACGTCCATTCATCTCCCTTCCTTCAATGACGCCCTGTGTGTTTTCCTCTTCATCCCTCTGATGTCACCGGTCCAGATATGAGCTTCTCTGATGGCACACATCCTCGGACACTGCGGCCTTGTTCGGGGGAAGGGACCCATCAGAGGACGAGAAGACGGAGCGAGGGTAAGGGAGTCGACAGTGTGGGTATTTTCCGAAGCCGTGGGAGGATGCGGACGCGGAAACAAAGGCGACATCTAGGTTAAGGAAACATGCATGAATGGCTCTGAAAAGGCCAGTGTTGTGCTGCTGGCGTGTCTCATCCCTGTGACTCTGAGCCAGCCCGGGCTGTCGGCGCTTCTGTTTTCTACTCTCTTTCCCGCTAAAGCGGCTGACTGCTAATACGCGTACCTGTGGGAGGGAGCCGGGGGGGCGCTTCCAAGGCCCCGAATCTGGCATCGCCCCAGGAAGGCATGTGTTATCATAAGATCAGACAAGTTCCCTTCTCTTGACTCCTAAGACTCTTGTAACACATCTCAAATGGGTTTAATGGCACTCTGACAAAAAAAAAAAAAAAAAAAAACGGTACGTCCTCATAACAAAATATCAGAAAAAAAAACTTGAAAAAAATCATTGAAGGGGGATCATTTTTGTGTCTTTTTATTTTCATCTTGTTATTTTGTATAACAAAATGGTGTCGTGGATTTGTACAATTTAGTTATATGAATTTAAATGTAACTATGACAAGAGACTACTGTTGAAAAAATCAAAATGAATGGATCATTACATATTCTAGTTTTAAAACATCCGAAGGGTGTCTCACAGTGAAAAATATCCTCTGGAGATAAAAAAAATACCTTGAGAAGAAGATTCATCAATAGTGTTGAACGACTTTCTGGATTAAACAGTACAACGTCCAGTAAGAAACAATGTGGCCTTCTTACTTTTAGCTTTCTTGATCTTATCCCTGGATTCAAAGCTGAGGCCTGACTGAAGTTAAAGGGATCCTTTAGGTGAGTCTATGTAGAGATTGTTTATGGCTTGGGTCTCTTATGCAGTTTCTGTATGAACCAGTTCTCACCAGAGGAAATGTTAATAGCATGAGAAATAAGCATTAGCCACCTGTGATAACTTATCCTAGGCCTGGCTTCAACATGACCAGTGAGTTACAGCAAAACAGTCAAAATCATGACAAGGCGAAAAAGAACAACGAAAAGATAAATGACGGAAAAGATATTTTTAAATGGGATTTTACATCTTGGGTGGTGTTAAGCGTCAACTCTTCTGTTTGTGAACAGCATGGACCACTGTGCGGGATGGATGTTTTGTAGCGCCCCCAACAGTTGGATCTGGGTGCCTTAAAAAGTCCAAATCTAATCTGGAACTTTTGGTTTGTATCCTCTGAGAAATATTAATAGACCCAAATAGAGCGTGTGCGTTGGAAAGAATAACACACAGTGTTGATGAGGCTTCCCAAAGTTTCACCACCAACAACAACAACAATAATAACAACACGAAGAGGAAAAAGAAGAACCATAAACTGGTGCCAGTTTTACGCATCTTCTCATTTTGAGCACGCGCGTGCTGGATCCCAGAAAAAGACTTCCGGACCCGAAGGAAACGGAGAATGACAACTCATTTTGCGGAGATTAAGTGCGACCAGAGGGTGGCCGTCAGGGACCGGTGCCAGCCTCCCCTGAACGTGCACGGCATCGTGCGTCCTGCGCTCTCCAGGATCTGCTTTCTCCCACGAGCACCAGCGGACACGGTCACACCGTGCCCCGTCACCAGAGGACATGGCTTACACGCGCCCGTGCGCGCGAGGGAGATCCACGAATCCAGGACCATCCAAAGTTAACTGAGATTTTGGGTTAATAATTGGATCATGTTGCATTAAAATATTGGAAGATTAGTAATAACCTATTTGTTTCCCTTGTTGTCATCTGAAAATTATACATGCCATTATAAACAAAACATACAATTAATGTGGACCCTAGAATGAAGAATTTCATAACTCCAGACCTTATCAACACAGGGTGAGCCCGCAGCAGGTTTTTTCCGGACGCGCGCGGCTTTCCGAATCCAAACCTTCAAAAGCCGCCCTTCCTCAAAGCCAAACCGCGCTTTCAAGGTCTTTTCTAAGAGTAGTCTACGCTGTTTTAAGTCATTTTTGTATTTTCACTTAGTTAAACAAAAGTGCGTAATCTAAAAAGGGGGAACAAAACATTTTAGACGATAAAAAAAAAGAAATCACCCCCGTTTTTGAACGTCTGTGGGAGCATTTAGATGATAATACATTAGTAAAAACAGATTCAGGTAGGAGTAAAAAAGATCTACTTTGAAAATGCTCTGGATAGGGGAGCACAGTCACGTTAAATGGTGTCATTTGACCGGAGTTAAGGAGCCCCGCATCCCCAGAGAAACGCGCCTGGATCCGTCTCTCTGGGTGTGTGCGTGTGAGCGTAACGCCAATCCAAACCTCACACAAGCACCGGTGCCAATATTCAGAAAGAATCACCTCATCATTCACTAATGATCATGTCCGACACAGCAGGATAAAGCAACAATGTGTGTGTAGTAAACTTTAAGACAAGACAAAAAGGTGGACAACAGCAACAGCGAATGAGAGCATTTCTTAAAAATATGCAGATATCTACCTTGAGGAAGTTAACGGTTCCTTTGACGCATGTGTCCGGGGAGAATTCCAAAAGGTCCACACAATGTACCGTTTGCTAGTGGAGCAAAATTAATCTTTAGGTAGAGATGAGAGGAGAAACTCAGGAGGAGTTGTGGATGTCCATTCTGCGCCTCAGTGCGTAAAAACCGAAAATCCCGACTGTATTCTCCCACTGTGGTCACCTTACATTGTTCCAAAATCAAACTTCCCTGGATCCTTTTTTTTTTCTTCTACTGAAAACAGTATTCCTCTGTCAGTTGTTGCTGTAAATTCAACTGTTTTTTTTTTAATGGTTATTTGTTCCGGATTATTTATATATTTATCTGAGAAAGTTGGGATAATTTCCAAATCTGGAATCCTCCGCGTATTGGTGTCGCACTGTCTTCCAGGTGAGCGCGAGGCTCTGAAGGGGCTGGAAACCACGGGGCTCGCGCACGTCTCGGGAACAGCTCGCGGCTCCGGAGCGTCCTTGTGTGTCCGTGTGTCCGCGCGCAGCGACAGCCAGATTCCTTATTTGGAAACCCTGGGATCGCACTACCGTCAAGAGAGCCCGATTACAGCACCACAACTTCCAGAGGAATATTTCAAAGTAAACCATGATTGGTAGAGGTCTTCTCAGGAGGACCTCTAATCCCATCAAGATAGAAGATTTCGTCATCATTTTCACAAAAAAAAATACAACAATTATATAATTTTATTTGTTTATATTTTTGGTTTATATTTATTCACATATCATTCTGAAAATGTAACACAATACAAGATGTGAACAAGAATCTGGATAAACCTGCAAGCTATTTAAAACTATTCATAGGGGGTCCAATTTTTCAGTACTGGATATTGGCCAGATATCCCTATAATAAGGACAACATGATAAAGATATATAATGGACACACAATAAACAATGGAGCATCTCAGTATTTTGGTTTTCTGTGAGGAACAATAGCATTGAGATACACAGATGGAATAAGATACAGGTATTCATACAGATAATATGCTAAACACACATTGATAGGAGTTGAGTTTTTAGTTTTGCTTTGAAGACCGAATGGAGATAGATTTAGTTTTCATATTCTTTCCAGTGGTTGGATTTTAATTCCTTGTCGTATAGGTGTGCCAATAGGAGTACAGATTGGGATGAGGTTGCATAATTTATGGTTTAGTTTGTGGACTGTTAGGTACTTCCACAAATTAATTTGTCATATAAAACAAATGGATGTACTTCATCTGAATGGATTTATTTGGATAATTTACATTTACATGAATAATTGAAATATATATGCCTGTCATCCATGGAAATTCACTTCAATTTTAATTCAGTTTTAGTTTTGAAACAGCAGGTCACAACAATTGTTGTCTCAAAGCATTTCAAAGATTACCCTTTTGTCCATTCAATATGTATCTCAGTCAATGTTGTAGTGTGTGTGAGGGGAGGGTGAACATGTTTATATTCTCTAGGGGGTGCTCTTATTTTGAAGGCGAATGACCCATCTTCCTGCTGGATTCTACCTTTGCCGTGTTCACAGCTGAAGGGTTTCCTCTCAGTCGAAATCCATCCATCAGCCCCCTCTTCTGGAGTCACATGGCGTCAATTGGCTGTCTTCTGGAGCCATGGCACCACCTACATCTGTAACACCAGGGGAAAATGTTCAGAACAAAAGGTTAGTGCTTTTTTTTTTTGTCTCCACATATTACCAGAAGCTTTCGGCTCCTGTTTTTTCTGAGCACCAGTTTATTTGGGCACATCATCATCCACCTCCTGCACCTGGAAATATATTCACACCTCAGAGAGAATAATAAATTAAATAGGGATGTGATTGGTCATGGCTAAACACAATCTATCTGACTTCACGTTTCCTTTGCTTTGTTTTAACTGCCATGATGACAACAACTAAATAGCAATGATAGATCTCAGGCTGATATGTCTTTTGATTTTATTTGATGCAATTCTTAAACAGAAAATATGTTAAAAAAGACTAAGATTAACTTTTTATATTCTTTGACCACTTTTGCTTTCAGCACAGATTCAACATGCTCGGATTTTCAGTAATAGAAATGATATACATAAATATGTATAAATATATATATATATATATATATTTGTTTTGTTTTCAAGGTATTTAACTAACGTTGGAAAAGATTCTTTGTGGATTGCAGGTCCATATTTGATCAGCTCTTTAACAGCTGCCGCTGTTCTGGCATTTTCCATGACAATGTGGTGCCATCAGAGAAGAAAAACACACAATTGATGGACAAACCTGCTCACTCAATATGTTCACCAATCAGCTACTGTTGAGCCAGAGATGTAACTTTCTAAACACTTTATTGTACACTCTAATTATTTGTGCAAAACATGGCTCAATAAAACCGTAAATTTGGTCCCAAATGTGTTCCATTTGTTCCATTCAAAGCAAGGGGCTGATCAAACTGGTCACAGCACAGATTTCTGCAGGGACATATAGGAGGACAGAAAGATAGTTGGGAAAATGGTATTTGCAGTTACAATTTCTAAAGTACTTTAAAATATTACATTCATTTCAGTTGATTTCAGAGGCTTTTCTCCACCCATACAAAGTTCAGCTGTCTCTGAAAAGACTGTTGTAACCCCAAACCCACAGTCACTTTCTAACCTTAAAGAAGTTTGAAGCGTTTTCAAATAGTTTCCCAAAAAACGGTTTAGACTAGTATGAAAGTGAAAAAGTATAAATTGAATATTTGGTGTGTATAAGTGAGCACAATTATTATATAAATAGTGTAACAGTCAGATCAGGGTCTTGATCTTTAATAACATTAATAACATTTCCTATTTCAACGTTAAAGACTAACTTCTATCATATTTAGATTTGTTTCTAAATATCAGGATAAAGTTTTGCAAGAAGACTTAGACTTAGAGACTTAGACTTAGACTTCCTTTATTGTCATTGTCAAAAACACGAGGTGAATTTGAACAACGAAATGTCAATTTCTTGGCTACCAGAGTAAAATTTTTTTAGCATCGAAACATCAATAAATATCCATCAACACCATCTTGAATAACATGTCATTACTAAGAACATGGTCATTTTCACTCCTAATTTAAACTAAAGCTCTTCATCTTGTTCAGTTTCTCTGAGGTTGGGCCTCACTGGTTTTGTTTGAGGTGACCCTCTCAGCTGTAGTGTTTTAAGTTAAAGGCTCTCTGAGAGGCTTCTGACAAGCGTGATGAGCACACCCCCTGGATTCCATGGTTGCCATGGTCCCCGTTCAGGTGCATCATCACCACATCATTTACAAACACAAACAGACACAACTGACCCAAAGAATCTGCATCCTGACAGGAACTTTACCCTCTGAGAGGTGGACAGAAGTGGCCAGCAAACGTACAGCAGGGGACATGTCAGGTTTGAGCCTCTTTAAGTTCTGATAATTTTTCTATGAATGTGTCTGACCAGACTTTCTAAAACTCTCATGTTTGAATATCAAAACTCTGTCAAATAAACTCTCCCCACCCTGTCGCTCATATTCCACAAAAGAAGCAGCTGCTTCTGGTCAGTGACTTTAAAACATGGCTTTAAACAGTTCATCAAACTGGTCACAGGACATATTTCTGCTGGGACCTATAGGAGGATGGAAAGAGTGTTGGAAAATGATATTTTCATTAGCAATTTTTAAAGTATTTTTAAAATATTACATTAATTTCAGTTGATTTCAGAGGCTTTTCTCCACCCATACAAAGTTTAGATGCCTCTGAAAAGACTGTTGTAACCCCAAACCCACAGTCACTTTCTAACCTTAAAGAAGTTTGAAGCGTTTTCAAATTGTTTCACAAAAAAACTGCTTAGACTAGTATAAAAGTGAAAAAGTATCATTTGGATATTTGGTGTGTATAAGTGAGCATGATTATTAGCTAAATTGTTTGACAGTCAGATCAGGGTCTTGATCTTTAACCCTTGTGTGGTGTTCAGGTCTGTGGGACCCGTTTTCATTTTTTACTAAAAGAAAAATTATACAATGAATTAATTTTTCAAACTGAGACTCACTGGCCTTAGCTCATTTTCTGTCAAGAACATATATAAGAATTCATATTTAATGCCCACACACCGTACACCCCCCCTACACATTTCTATTACATATAAGATGTTCGGGTCCACTGGACCCGGGGCTAGAAGAAGTGTGGAAATTGATGTTCTGTGTACCACACACAGACACGCACACACACTCACAATGTTGCAACCTTGTGTGGGAACCCCAGGTGCACAAACACAAAAGAAACAGTTCCCATACATTGTTTGTCTGCTCTAATTTTCTCGCACATTTGACCCTCTGTCTATCTGCTAAAAATTGGGGGCGGGACCACACTGGAACAGCTTTGCCAGAGTGGTTTCTTATAAGAGGGATCAAGAGGGCCAAAAGGTTCTCTGCCCAGAGGCCCTGGGAGTGGTTTTGGATGAGAGAGAGAGAAGTTAAGATAAGGTAAACATCTGTTCAGTATTTTAATATAAAAGTGTTTTAATATAAAAGTGATTTTGAGGAATTAAAAGCCACAAAATGCAACGGGTCCGTCAGACCCACGAACACTGGCTGAGTAACAACAATATGAACATCACACAAGGGTTAATAACATTTCCTATTTCAAAGTTAAAGACTAACTTATATCATATTTAAATTTGTTTCTAAATATCAGGATAAAGTTTTTTTGCACGAAGACCATCAACACCATCTTGAATAACATGTGTCATAAATAAGAACATGGTCATTTTCGCTCCTAATTTAAACTAAAGCTCTTCATCTTGTTCAGTTTCTCTGAGGTTGGTCCTCACTGGTTTTGTTTGAGGTGACCCTCTCAGCTGTAGTGTTTTAAGTTAAAGGCTCTCTGAGAGGCTTCTGAGAAGCGTGATGAGCACAACCCCTGGATTCCATGGTTGCCATGGTCCCCATTCAGGTGCATCATCACCACATCATTTACAAACACAAACAGACACAACTGGCCCAAAGAATGTGCATCCTGACAGGAACTTTACCCTCTGAGAGGTGGACAGAAGTGGCCAGCAAACGTATAGCAGGGGACATGTCAGGTTTGAGCCTCTTTAAATTCTGATAATTTTTCTATGAATGTATCTGACCAGACGTTCTAAAACTCTCATGTTTGAATATCAAAACTCTGTCAAATAAACTCTCCCCACCCTGTCTCTCATATTCCACAAAAGAAGCAGCTGCTTCTGGTCAGTGACTTTAAAACATGGCTTTAAACAGTTCATCAAACTGGTCACAGGACATATTTCTGCTGGGACCTATAGGAGGATGGAAAGAGTGTTGGAAAATGATATTTTCATTTGCAATTTTTAAAGTATTTTTAAAATATTACATTGATTTCAGTTGATTTCAGAGGCTTTTCTCCACCCATACAAAGTTCAGCTGCCTCTGAAAAGACTGTTGTAACCCCAAACCCACAGTCACTTTCTAACCTTAAAGAAGTTTGAAGCGTTTTCAAATTGTTTCACAGAAAGTACTAGTATAAAAGTGAAAAAGTATCATTTGAATATTTGGTGTGTATAAGTGAGCACGATTATCAGCAAAATTGTGTAACAGTCAGACCAGGGTCTTCATCTTTAATAATATTTCCTACTTCAACGTTAAAGACTAACTTCTATCATATTTAAATTTGTTTCTAAATATCAGGATAAAGTTTTTTTGCACGAAGACCATCAACACCATCTTGAATAACATGTGTCATAAATAAGAACACGGTCATTTTCACTCCTAATTTAAACTAAATCTTTTCATCTTGTTCAGTTCCTCTGAGGTTGGTCCTCACTGGTTTTGTTTCAGGTGACCCTCTCAGCTGTAGTGTTTTAAGTTAAAGGCTCTCTGAGAGGCTTCTGAGAAGCGTGATGAGCACAACCCCTGGATTCCATGGTTGCCATGGTCCCCATTCAGGTGCATCATCACCACATCATTTACAAACACAAACAAAAGTTTGTCAAATAAACTCTCCCCACCCTGTCGCTCATATACCACAAAAGTAGAAACAGGAGGAACCCACATGTGATTTTCTTAAAGCAGTGGAGTACAGGGACATGATCAGTACTTTTAAAATATGACATTAATGAATGAATCATTAATTAATTAATATTTTTATTAATTAATATTACATTACATTACATTAATATTACATTAATTTCAGCCTCTTAAAAGACTGTTTTAACCCCAGACCCACAGTCACTTTCTAACCTTAAAAAAGTTTTATTCGTTTTCAAAAAGTTTCTCAAAAAAACGACTTAGACCAATAAATAAGGGAAAAAGTATGATTTGAATATTGAACTGGCAGACCTACAAGCTGCCATCTCCTTCAGCAGCTGCTTCTGGTCAGGGACTTTTCATATTGACCGGACCCACAATCACTTTCCAACCCCAATTTTCTGGTTTTATCCCAAAATTGCTTGGAGAGAAAGAAGGAAGTGAATGTGTTTTATTTGAAAGAATGGTCTTCATGAGTGATCAAGATTAGTAGAGATACTACTGTATCTTTTCTGACTGACAGTCTCTTTAAAAAACGTATTTTATCCTTTCTGATAGCCGGTAACTATCTTTTGACTAATTTTAATAAGCAAGGTTGGCAATTGTAGAGAGAAATTCCATATTGATATTGATTAATAATATGATATTAATCAATTAATTAAAATTAATGTTTATTTATTTCCTTATGCTGAAAATGCAACATAGAGCTTGAGGAAATAACCATTGTCAAGTATTTGTGATTTTTTTTTTGTGCAGTTCCCCACTTGAAAGGGATAGTCCTCCTTATCCCAACTGGATTTCACTCAGTGAACAGCCATTTCATTGTCTTTCATTATTTTTATTCATTGAAAGTTGGCGGTCGGCAGGTGAAAAACCTCAAAAAAAGAAGGTCACACAAAATCAATTAATCATTTCAGATTATCCAAAATCACATTAATTTAAGCATTTCAGCCCTTTTTAAATAAAATATTTCCCACCATGTTCTAACAAAATATATCTCTTTTAAACACATCAATTTAAACTTATTTTTTAGCCAAATTAAGTTGATAGATTTTAGCCAAATAAATTAAATCAATATTTTTTATTGCCAAATTATTTTTACATGTTTTTAAATAATGTTTTAACCAATATTTTTACTTTGTCTTTAACAGTATTTTTTAACCAAAAGATCTTATAATAAACATTAAATTAATTTTAGTCATACATGTTTTTATCTTAAGATTACACCCAAACAAATCAACTGATATTTTCAACTCATGTATTTATAATTTTTAACCAAGTTAATCTTGTATTTTAGCCAAAATTTGAACAGTTGTTTAGCAAAATAATAGATTAAATATTATGTTTTTAGCTAAATTAAATATTTTAGCAAATGATAGTTTTTAACTTCTACAGTTTGAAAGCTTTTAAAGTTATCTTATACAAGTTAAGAAAACAAAATGTGCTTCTACACAAATGCAGCTATTAAACCATCCTTTTTTAAATCAATTTTTTCACATATCAACATAAAGATTTTTTCCACAAATAACCCACAGCAGTCCAACCACAGCCCATTCTTCTTACCGGTTGTCTTTTTGAGTTTTGAGTAGAAGGACTTCTTTGCACAATCACACTGAGCTGAAACTGCTCCAAAAAGAGCAGTTCTTGGTCTTCTGCTTCAGGCTTACCTGGCACGCCCAAATTGCTGGGAGATTTGTTTCACCTGGTGCCTCCCTGCTGATGGGAAAGGAGGAGGGGCTACCAGGCAGCTTGACAGAACAACCATAAAGTTTAGTGTTGATGAATAACGTATGTAGCTGTTGGTATGACGAGATCTACAGGCTTAGAGGCTTTCTATAGCACATGATCTGTCTCGAAAAAAAATAAAATTTACATAGAGGTGTACCTTCTAAAAGTGTAACACCTGGGGATTTTAGTGTTGTTTTGTCGTGTCGTGTTTCATTCTAAAATAATAACTCTCCTCTTGTTTCTGCTTACTTGCCCTTCCTCCACCTGTTCCTCGTTTCCCCTAAAGTGTACTTCTAGTCTGCATCTACAGTCTGTTTTCACATGTCAGATCACGTCTAGCGTTTCTTGGTCGTCTTGATTTTTTTGTCTTCTCCAAGAGAGTTTTGGTTTGTTATTTTTCATTTGAATTTTCATAGCATTTTGGTTTTCCTCCAAGTGGAGCTATTTTTGGTTGTATTGTTTCATAACTTCTTGGTTCCTCCATTTTCGGGAATTACTATTATTTTGTTTTAACATTCATATCTTAAAATTCTCAGATTAGCGTAGTGATTATCTATTTAATGTCATAGCCTTGTTTTGCCTCTGTTAGAAGAGTGGTTTTCATTTAAGTACATTTTTATAGTTTAGACCTCCCCCACCTTCTGGAGTGATCATTAATTTTTTTATTTTGTAAATAATTTCATAGCCTTGTTGTTGAAGAGTGCTCTGTGTTGAATCATAACTTTTCTTAGCCCGCTGGTTTTTCTCATCTGTGGAGAACTAATCAAGAGAGACTTGTGCAAATTGATTCCCGCATCTGTGTCCTGTTCCTCATCCCGGATCCTGACTCCATCATGTCTGCCGTACTCATGGCAAGAATTGCATCCAAGAAATTCTGCTGATTGTCAAAACTATGATGCAATGTTTATTTAGTCAGATGATAGCTTTTTTTAAAAAACATAAAGGTTCTGGCCTCTTTCTTAGGTTCATATCACCAAAGCTCCACTATGTAAAACTGTTCAAATCTGGCCATAAATGATAAATGCTTCACAGTGGAACATCCTGTCAATGAATAGAGACTTGAAATAAGAATAGACTTGAAATGACATTTTAGTTCGGAATTCCACACTTACAGAAAAAAGGAGCAAAATAAATACATTTTAATTTAAAAATAGAATGATTGAATAAATTATTAAGTTGTATGACAAACGTTTCATTATGGAATGCTTTCCAAGTGACCCGTTTCTTTAAGGAAGACAAATTCACAATGACCAACACTAAATACATATTGATTGATTTTATTGATAAGATTTTTATAAATAATCTTATTATAACCTTATCAATCAGTAGTGCTGTGTGTGTGTGTGTGTGTGTGTGTGTATAAATAGCAATTATTCTTTGGTTTTCTTTTCTTTAATGTTTCATGCGTCAAATCTAATGATTTGATTGACTCACCATCTGATTTAATCATCCCGAACCAATTAAAGATGAAGTAAGAGCCCAATCAGCAGCGTTGATTAAGTCAGTTTGCAGATTGGCCTGCACCCCCATGAGGACCAGATCCACAGTGCAGCAGTTTGAAGTTCTCTGACCCTGAATCCTCAACGACAAATGGGAACGATAGATCACATTTTTGCACAAATTTCCATGCTCTGCAAACAAGCTGTATCTAGGAACACATTAGCTTATGAAATAAACAGAAAGAGACTTTGGCCAAATGTATTTGAAACCCCTCTGATGAGAAACCAAGATAGATTCAACAGGATTCTAGAAGCAAGAACATAAAAATAATACTTCTTGCATCTGTCACTACAATTGTTCAACCTTCATTTAAAGATGAATTAGTATTTACTGTACAAGTGCATATTAGCACACACTAGCCTGGGAAAAACACAAACAAAACTTTTTAATACCCACTGTGGAAGACAGTACGCTTCCACAGTGTCGGTACGCTGTTGCAAATCAATTTTTTTTTTTTTTTGTGCTTTAGCTGGATGAATGACATGCTTCTTTCACCAAAACTTCTCTGCAGTGTTGTCATGTTTTCCCACATAATTTCTAAACATGCTGTGACGTCAACAGATATTTTTTATGACGAGTGAAATTTTAGGTCCTTTTTTCCACTTGGGGTGATGAAGTCTTTTCTGTGCAGAGTTCTGATGTTATCTCTGTATGCATAGTTCTCTCAAATTTGGCCACCTACCACAGCCTTGGTAGTTACATATGTGTACGTGTATTTTCTGTAGATCTGCATGTGTGTGATTGTTTCTGTGTGGCCATGTGATGGACTGGCAACCTGTTTAGAGTGTAGCCCACCTGTCACCCAAAAAAATCAATAACTTGTGTGAGGGACCAGACTTAACAAGGACAAAGGTGTTCCAAAAATGAGAAAAAAATCAGGTTTAATAATATAAAAAATGGTAAACAAAAGGTCAAACTTCAATACAATACAACTAAGAGTATAAATAACTCAACTGTGGTCAACTGAACAGCAACCAAACACAAACCAAACTGACCTCCAGACACAGAACAAAGGCTGCTTAAATACGGGTGGACTGCCCTAAACTTCCCACATGAGGAACATAATAGAAGTAAAACAAACACAAAACCTAACAAATAGAAGCCAAATCATATTTAATTGAATACAAATAATATATTGAAATGGCAAAATAACCTTCCCCCTTCCTCAGTCTTTGGAACAATGGTGTGTTCCAAGGCCTCCACCTCCAGCTGGATTCTAATTGGGGTCCTTAATGGTGCTGGTAGTGGGAGAATCCATCAAAACTTGTCATAAGGGGTGTTTGAGCTGTAATACATCTGATCCTTTGCCCAGGACCTGTTTGCCTTGGGTGTTCCTACCAGGTACTTAGAGCCCCAGAAGACGTTCCGCTGGTTCTCATCTCATTTCTTCTGGAAGGTGCCTTCACTTGAAATTGCTCCACATATCACCACTGCCTTCTACTGTTGCTCGTCAACTACCTCAATGTCCAGTTGGCCTTGATAATAAGGTTTCTATCTTAAGATGGGGTACGTGGAATCTTTGCACAGAAGTTCACCAATGAACACTTCCTTTGCGAGTTTAACTATCTCTCTCTGCTGTCTACTTGTCAACATCGCAAAAAAAAATCTGTATAATAAGCAAAAATGTAGACATCCTTAAAGCGATTACTGAGGAAAATAAGAAAGCTCTGGCAGCCTGCACATTGCTGTGTGAGTCACTGCTGCTGCCATCTAGGTTGCTGTATCTGTTACAGCAGCGTGTTGTTGTGCAGAACTCTTCATAAGCCACTAACTCAGTGTCATCTGGAGGCAAATAAAAGAAACAATGAAGTTCAAGTCATTAAAAGTGAAAATCTTTGCAATAAATGTATAGTCCAATTGAATCCAGTTAATTAAATTCCAAATTGGTCCAATTCATAAAGAGCCAATAAATAAAATAGTTGAGAAAAAACAACTAATTCCATGGAAGGGTCACTTGGGTGCAATCCCTCATCCTGAGTGTACACGGAGTGACAGTGGAAGCCTGAGGAGGAAACCTCTGGCACCGACAGACCCAGCAGAGGGAGGCCATCTGCCTCCACCAGCTGGTGGTGAGAGGACAGGAAAGAGAGGACAACAAACACCGCGACAGTACTCCAGGGATATCTGCAGAGAAAGAGAAACCCAAGTTAATGACAATGATAATGTCATACATAAATGGAGAGGGAGAGCAGAGAGAGGACAGAGCTGTCATGGGAGCTCAGCTAGCAGTCATCTAGCTCCTGAAGACAGGCTTATGGTTTTGTCAACTGATTAGTCGCTCCTGGATTCATAAATAGAACTAAGTACATCAACAGTGGTCAATTTTTCAATGCTTTCCAATGATGTTAACTTATGGAAACAGGCAAAGAACCAGTCAAAGGACAGACGTCTGAAGAAACTCCATCCTACTGTGAGAGCAAGATTTTTTTTTTTTTTACACATTGACTAACTTGAATCTATCAGATTTATATAATTTAAAGCCAATGCATCTTATGGTCTATTGCTTGTTGGGGTCTTTGTAACAGAAAAATGGCATGGAATGAAGTTCTGAGATCCAGCAGAAACCACACAGACACAATTCCACTCTCAGTGGCTCACAGGAGATCATTTGTAACTTTCAGCATAGCTATTTCTGAAATACAACATGATCTGTAATCTGTCTGAAGCTCCTCAAAAAGACTTTGGATGTACGAGAAAACTGTGTGGTCCATAGCCAATCAAAAAAGACAGATTGATCAAATCCTACATTTTCATGCTAATTCAGTTTCATTGAAAAGTCTGATTGAGACTGGTAGCAAAACACAGGTTAGTGGTTAAGAAGCTCAGAGACATCAACAGTTTAGGTACAAATCAGGTTCTAAAGATACTACTAAATCTGTTTTACTTGCTGATGGCGCATTCAAAATAGTGACAAAGATACCACAAATATTCTCTCTGATTGAAAAAATTGAATTAGTTAAGCCCATGAAATCGTCACTACTGAGATTTTGAGGAATACAAATCTTAACAGGCTTAATCAGACTCTTCGTCAGCTTGCATAAAGAGGTGAAAAAGACCTGGGATTCATTTTTTTCTGATCTAAATAATAAGGCTTTATGTCATTATACTATCTCAATCATTTGAAAACTGCACATTTCTTTCAGTCTTCTTGTGATCTGCTTTAATGTAGGCAGCTCTGAACTGCATCAAGGACTCAGCTTTAACAAACTGTGACCATATAAAAACCGCAATGATATCATTTGAAACGCAACTTTATTGACAGAAACCTGTCATGAGGGAAACAAACAAAATTTGTAAATTTGTATTGCAGAGACCACACGGCGATCGGGTTCTTTTGTTGGTTTTCTGGGGAAAAAAGTATATCGTGCACTCAGGAGGACAAACCAAAAGAAGTATCTTAACCCTTATCAGCAAAAACCACACCTTCAGCGGTGCGTTGTCAAAGAGATGTGATGTGATATGCAGCAGTGTCAGAGCCCCTGGCCAGGCTTACCCCCCCTTCTGTGATGGCAGCACGAATGCAGAACACTTTGTTGAGATTTCTAGATTAACATCTGCTGCCTTCAAGACAACATCAAAATTCCCAATTCTGTCAATGCAAGAAAAACAAGACGTACAACCAGTTTCTCTTTTATTCATTCCTCAGGCAAATGTATAATCTCTGAAACTTTCTCATCAATGCTTTGACAATTATATAACAATACAGGTAATAACAATTTGATTACTTCTTTTTTTAACAGTGGGATGGAGATAGAGTACTCAGTAGACAATTGAAGGAAAAATAGAAAAATAGATAGAAGATAAAAGCATATTTCAAGTAAATCAAATGCGTGTACAAAAACAAAGAAATCAGTATATTTTATGTCCTGAATTTGGATGAGGAACCTATTTTAAAAATATAATATTGTATTTCTTCATTTAATTTACTTGGAAAACTTTCTTTTTGGCTTTCACTTTTTTTTCATTTAGACCACTCTCGGCAATCCGGTTGGGTGTTGATTATAAAAGGTGCATATTTGCGTATTTTACAGTTAAAATTTATAAAGAACATTATTCATATTATTCAAATTTTCACCAAGTTGTTTAAAGGAAACATACTGTAAAAATTGTTTGTCCAAAAATAATATAAGACAACGCTTATCAACACAGTGCATACGCCTCAATGTCTTTTTTTTTGTCACATAACAGCTGCTTGTCATGTTTCCATTGATGTTTTGATGAATTAGGGGGTGTAGTACCCCCTAGGTCCAGGATGTACACACATCCTCGACCTCTCATCACTCTGCTATGAATGTGCAGAGATGGATCTGATATCATCACATAGAGGCCAGATCTGGACATCAAACTGTCACAGTATCTTAACAGGTAACTGGACTTATTTTTTTACTTACAGTTTTGTTCACAGTCCCAGAATTGTAATTGCAAACATAGATATTGTTCTTTGCTTCTCCTTTGTGTGTAAAAGACAGGCATGATTGTGCACAGCCCCTGGAGGCTGCATTGCCCCAGAGGTTGCTTTGCCCTGTCGTCTGCCCCTCAACATTATCAGACATGACTAATTCAGCACATGGCCAAAGAATCTAAACGGGCCATTAAATATTTAATAAGGCCAAAGAGTTTCCTCCCACCTGGCACTAGCCAGTGCCGTGCAGCATTTATGCAGAGAGGCCCAGACAGATTGTTCTGACTTTAACTGAAAACAGGGTCACTCTCACGGCTTGAACTTGTAATTCTGGATATGAAACTCTGCTCATTTGTGACAAGGGTCCTTATTAAACGCAATTAATTTTACACTAATAAATGTTACTATGTGAACCACAGTGGCTCCCAAACCTGTGCATGAACACGTTCTTATTTTTCTCTCTTTATGCCTTTTTTACTAAATTGATTCCTTTGTGTGAACTGAAATCTAATTTCTTGCTATGACACAACCAATATCACTTGTATATGTTAAATCTATGCTTCTTATGTCTGTCAGATATATATATATACAGGGGTTGGACAATGAAACTGAAACACCTCTCATTTTAGTGTAGGAGGTTTCATTGCTAAATTTGACCAGCCTGGTGGCCAATCTTCATTAATTGCACATTGAACCAATAAGAGCAGACTGTGAAGGTCCAATTAGCAGGGTAAGAGCACAGTTTTGGTCAAAATATTGCAATGCACACAACATTATGGGTGACATACAAGAGTTCAAAAGAGGATCAATTGTTGGTGCACGTCTTGCTGGCGCATCTGTGACCAAGACAGCAAGTCTTTGTGATGTATCAAGAGCCACGGTATCCAGGGTAATGTCAGCCTACCACCAAGAAGGACGAACCACATCCAACAGGATTAACTGTGGACGCAAGAGGAAGCTGTCTGAAAGGGATGTTCGGGTGCTAACCCGGATTGTATCCAAAAAACATAAAACCACGGCTGCCCAAATCACGGCAGAATTAAATGTGCACCTCAACT
>JABUIW010000019.1:18866602-18880399 GCA_013363375.1 Menidia beryllina
AGGATTTAATCCTCCTGTCTCAAACCAGTAAAAATCCTGCTGTTTTGGCTCAGGAGGCTCATCCAATAGTTGGATGCTTTCCTTGGCTGGTAAACTGTCTCCCTCCCTAAGAAAAAAGCATTTGCTATCTACTGGTATTTTTGAGCTAAGCCTGAGGCTTCAGAACTCCTTATAGTTCATAATTAATTCTTTATTTCATACAACATATGCCTTTCGAAAAATGACAAATATTTGTTCTTTTCTTTATTCATCTAAGGAGGAAATCTCTGCAGCTGAAGACGCTCAACCTGCAAAGTGAGCTATCCACGCTGGTCCATAGCACAGCCACACAATCAGTCTTCCAGCTAAAGCTCAAAAGCTCATTGGCCGTTACACACCACTGCTCCCAGGCAACATCATTCTCTTTAACTTGCTTTTTCTAAGGCTGACACCTTTACCGTAGTAAATCTTCATGACTTCTTGACCCTTCAAAGTGAAAACGGAAAATGTGTCGGGCACATGCTGTGGTCAATGTTTCAGAGAATGCTTTTGGTGAAAGAGCAAAGTCACAAGTTTTATACGGTGAAAACCAGCCTACAGATCTACAGGAGTGTTTGAAAGGGTTAATGAATTTATTTACTGCAACAGCAAGGTACTTTGTTACTATATATATATATATATATATATATATATATATATGTATATATTTCTTTGATAGATTGTGGACTGTCCAAATGGATATATCAAACCCAGGTATTTTATTAAGAAAATTGTATTTCAACGTCCAAATTCATCCACAACTTAATAATACGTAATACCATTTCGTTTTAATATCAAAATATTCGTATATATGACCGACCATTTAGTCAGGTAAGTACAATCCAACTTATGATGGACAGTTTATTTTGGACCTTAAGGATTATGCAAAAGTTACATGCGACCTACAAGAAAAACTTTGCAGTTAGTTTAAAAAAGGCTTTCAACTAACTATTATGGGAATGTGAGATTTTTCATAAAAACGATGGTTTCTACCACTACTTAATAGTAATAGAGCCCATAGAGGTTTAGTATTTCTTTCATCAGTCCACAATTCCTTATCTTTACTCCACCATGACTCCTAACATATTCATGACTTTCTCAGCTGAGACTGAGTATCTAGCATCCTACTCCTCTTTTAAAGTTGAAGGTGTCTTAAAAGTCCATTTAGCACTTCACATCTTTATTCGTAGTCCATTCATCTTGTGAGGATTCCTTTGTATTTGCAAATCGATTGGCTGTTGCCCGCTATAACGCCTCGGACCATAAGAGATCATGAGTGATGTGACCGGGAGTGGAGCCGTGTCCTTTTTCTTATCCACACACTCCGAGCAGGGTGGGGGATCTGCAGGAATCCCTCAACTTTAAATGCTGAAAATGAGGGTTTGGTTATCCATTATACGTTGATGGGTGGTTGCCTTATTTTCCATATTTCCTCTCTTCACTGACACCTGGTAAGGGAAAGGTTTCAGTGAGATTGAAAACAGTAAATGGAGCTCAGTTTCGGTCTCAGAAAAAGAAAGTATGCAGATGGAAATAATCACAAATCATTGTTTGCACGAATTTTAATGAACAGATACTAAAGTGACACACAAAACTGTTTCCAAAATCCTTACAAAAGGAATGGATAGTGGAAGAGTGTCCATCATTTGCTGGTTTCACTGTTGCTTGGATGTCAGTTACATAAGGATAGACTATATTTACATGTACTAGACTGGTTTTCCCATCTTATTGTGCTCTGTTCTTCTGGGATTCTATTAGTTTATATAGAGATAAAACCAAACGGAAAATAATATTGAAATATTACATAATAAAGTACACCTCCTTACTAAGTTAAATCACAGTAAAGCACACATACAGGATCTGATTCCTGTCCTCTGTTTAATGCAGACCAAAACAATGGAGTCTTCACAATGAATTGGGAGGGATAATTGGATGTGGTGTCATCGGATGTATTAACAGAAATATGGGATGTAAATTACGCAGCAATTCTGTTGTTTTACATCCAGTTAATAGCCCTTATTTCCTTTTCCGTTTCCTAACAGCGCCTGTCTGTCTTGCTTTGAATCCCCCACCTGTCCTCTTCAGCTGGGAGAGGAGTGAGGAGAGAGGATGTTATGGCTTCCATTGTGTTAAAATCCATCACAGCGTTGTGTATTATCAAAGGATGGATTGACAGACAGCTCCAGGAGGGAACTCTCGAGGCTTCTCATGCACAGTGGGAACCCCGATGTCCCCGTACTTGCAGCTTTTGTCGAGTATCCTGCCCAAAGGCTTGTTAGTCATTAAATGAAACACAGCGGGCTGTTTTGTCTGCCTCTGGAAGGGATTGTGTTGCCTGACAGCCGCACCGCTTAACATCTGTTACTCATACCGAGTGAAATACCTGCCCGTGACAGCATAGTCCAAACAAAAATAATAAAATAAAGCTGTCTATCACAATTTCTGCCTTCAACACAAACAGGAAGCATTATAAGTCCAACAATGCTGGCTGAAATTCAACACAAACGCAAAAACTGAATCCTCACCAGTCATGTTTTTAAAGGGAAACCTTAAGTAGATGGAAACTCAGATATTGGCAGAATTTATCTAGTGTTTTCCATTGTTATAATGCTTTTTAATTCTATTCATCCAAAGCTTATTATGAAATTGTTGGGCAAAGATAAATTAGAAGACACAGTCACATAAGCAACTTTGTCTCAGTTCCTCTCGGATTCGGATGCCAAGATCACAGATTACATGTTTTTTTTAGGCTATGCTGTTTTTACAGCCATCGCTTGACAACACTACATCCTGATTCCCAGAAGAAAAATAAAACTATTTCTATTTAATATTTCCCCCTTTCAAGAGCACAAAAAGAAACATGGCAAGCTAAGTATAGACTGAAGTGCTTTTTCTTGACAAATTCATGTAAAAAGCGCCAGAAGAAATCTGTCAACACTGACACAAAAACGCAAATCAATGTAAACAGTGGCTCTATTGATCGGAGAGCAAAATAGTTTAGCAGTGTAGATGGAAGTTAGCGGCAGATGCCAGTAAAGAATGCTTTCTCATCAACAGTAATGGACCAGGTGGGCCATATGTAGCATCCTCACTATTGGAAAAACACAGAATTACATTGATAAAAAAGGGTTATCACCCTGGACAGAAGGAATAACACTGAATAAGTCACAGCACTATTCACATGTTCTGGTTTAATTAGGCTCTGTTTTGCAAAGGGAAACATCAGATTGTAGCTTTTTAACACTACTACTGTCTTTCCGGAACATTTAAACCAAACACGCAGCAGATCACACGTGTGTGGTAGCAAACAACTGATGATCGTGCATATGAGATGTGGACATGCTTATAAAGAGGAAGAGTCTGGAAAAAGATTATAAATCTCTGTTGGAATATCTGTCTGTGAGTCTCTATGCTGACAATAAGTCTGAAGGACTTTACCTTCAGATTATGACACCAAACATTGTTTCAAAAATACATTTGAAAGCAGAGGCCTTGTAAGGTGCTCCTCTATGTTTCAATGTCTTTTGCATGTTGTAGTTGATAGGTTAGTACTAGGTAGGAATTTTAGAATCTTGGAAGGCTAGAAACAAGTTAACAGTTAATTTACAGTGTTTTTTAGAAGGTTTTCTGTGCTGGTGGGGTGGAAAAGGAACGTTCTCTTCAAAAATGAGTCCTTTCTGACATCAGTGGTCATCATGAGTGGTCATCTTCTGATTCTGATATTAGATGACTAACTAAATGGATGAGGTCACACAAAGAATATCTAGACTACGGTATTTTATGTTTGACCGACCAGCAGGAGCATATTCTGGACTCAAACATCTCCCTGGTTGTAAGAACGGTATAAGGCAGCTTTAGGAGCTGTGAGGAGCAAAGGTGGACACGTTGCAGTGATTGTTATCTACAGGTTGAGTTATTCCGGATGAAACACTCTGGGGAGACAAACTGGTGGCTGTCCAACCGCTTTATCATGGTAGCACTTTACATTTTACACGCCAGCAATTGGCATTTAAATGGAGTGATTAGAGATTTCAATCGTTTCTCCTTCTCAGACACAATTACAACCTGTCAACAGACAAAAACTACAAACACAAAGATGGATGTTGAAATGCATACAGCTCATCTGCCCCCACCAAGAGAATCAGACCACAGTCCTATTGGACTAACCTCTAACTGTGTAGCTCTTTTTAAGCAGAAACCGGTCTATTTGACCTTTGCTCAGGAGGCTGGACATAAATCAAATGGAGATTATATCAATGCCATGAATGTTTTCATCAACTTTTCTGAGGACATTTTATTTCCATGAGGACTTTATGATGAATTCCAACTAGCAAACACCAATGACAAGTGAAAAAAGAAATCCTTCATGGATCCTCGCAATGTTTGTGCACAAAGTAAAAGAAAGAATAGAATATGTGGACTGTGCATGTGTTTTCGTTTGTACACACACATACAAAAACTGTACATTCACGCTACATGGACTGAATATTACATATCGAATGACTAAATGTGATAGCTGGAATATTATTCGCATTAGCATCATTCCTTCACTTAGCCTTTATGGTACGCATTACTTCTTTTAAATTTCAGCATAATTCTGTGCCCATGTTGCATAAAAATGAGCAAAAAAGTGCTTGCCTCAGCTTGTATGATGAAGTTCCTTTTTGTTTTCTTCTTTTTTATGGAGATTAATAAATGCCCGATGCTCAGTGCTTCAGATGGAATTATACTCAAACTCCTGAAGGACTTAAGGTTCTTATCTGTGCTGCCTTTTAAAGACAGATGTTAGAACGAGTGTGGAGTTCAACTTATCAGTTGGTAATACACTGAAGCCAGAGACTGTTTCTCTGGGTATCCTCCAGCATCTTGATGGGCAATTTTCATTCAGTTTTACCAGTTTTTCATTATGATGCAATTAATAGATTTCTTAAAGTGAGAATACAGAACTAAAGTATGCACTAATGGAAAAAAAAAGCCATTTGCAGTCTATTAAATAAAACTGATTGCTTGAAATTATGCTCAATCAGAGTGAACATCAGTTTGTATTGGACCCTGGGTTTTCTGCTGGATATGTTGGATCTCTCTTCAAAATGTAAAAGTTATTACCCAGATTGTGAATACAGTATATGAGTATTTCAGAATTAGGTTGTTTATTTGGCTCTGTATCAACTTTTATTCAGGGAACTTAAAACTAATCTAATTACACATTACACAGGCAAAAACGGTGGTCAAGAATAGACAGGAAAAGGTCAGGAATACGAGGCAAAATGAGACTAAGAATGCTTGAACGACTGACGAAAAGGCAAGTACGGACAGGCAACGAACAAGAGACAGACTGGGGAATAAATACACAAGACAGGGAAGGAAACAATGACACAGGTGGAGGTGATTGGGGAGGAGTCAGGAAATCATGAGAAAGCAAGTGGGAAAGCAACACTGGGACCAGACAGGAAGGACAACAAAACAAAACAGGAAACGTGACAAGACACCCATGACAAAAGGAGAACATAAGCCATTAGCAGAAAGAACTGGCAAGTCTAGCAAGTGAACGTGAACTGGCCTAAATATCACGCTAAGGACTTATTGCTAGAGCTGATCTGGAATTCTGCAGGTTCCAAGGCTGATGAGGTGCTGGTGGCCTGGCTCTGATCAGTGGCTAATCTGGTTTCCACCCAACAGGTTGTAATCTTGGTTCACCTCCAGAAGTGCATGGTGGGACACTGATGAAATCTTTTATCAAAAAGCACCATTAGCTTAAACGCATAATTAAATCAGATCTGTGTAGAATTTATTTTAAGCCTTTTTAAAAAATGTTCCTCCACTTAATAATCTGTTTTGGGAGATTTCAGCTAGCACGTGATGACATTGCTAATGTTAATGTCTCACAGGTTAACGTTAAAGTCGTATTAGGACCTGTATCGCTGAGCAGTTTTTGCCTTTCTGTAACCCATTCCATACCCATTCACAAGGTGAGTAGTTGTACGTTATCATTTCCAGACAGACATCAGTGACGCTGTCAATTCTTCAGGGCTTTCCATCAGTACCTACTCAGTTCCACTCGCCACGACTTGATTGAGATGGTTCTCCATCCAAGAAAGATGGGCCAACCAGCATTTGTATGCGATCCAAGCACAAGACAACAATGAAGGACATGGTGAAGATGATCTGAGCCACGGTGTTGGACTGCAGTGCTGTATTAGGTATCTACAGCGTTGGCGATCACACAACAAGCTTTCAAAACAGGCGTGGTTGTCCTGAAGCAGTCGCTCATCGACCAATCAGCACCCGGCTGACTCAGGCCGCTTGGAACCCCGGCCAAGTTGGTGCTAAAATTGTAACTGCTAGGAGTCACCAGTCCCTAATGGGGGAAAAAGAGGAAATACTAACAAAAGAAACAAGTAGAGTAAGTACTGGTGGAAATATGAATCTAAAGACGAGAACCAGGCTTTGGTTGTTGTGTATTTTGGGATTAAGACCCTTCTCACAAGTTATCCCAAACTAATTAAAAATGTATTCAATAATCCGCCCCCCCAACCCTACTCAAATTGACACATACCTAAAATGTGCTTCATGTAGATACTTTTTGAATAAAGGTCCTGCAGGGAATGCTTAGTGGAAGAAGCACATCAGCGCTGACTAAATGGCACGGTGACCTGAGGGACGGGGTTTGTGATCGTCTTATGAGCTATAGATCTGCATGAGGACAGGGAGCCACGCATGTGTGTGTTTGTGTGTACACTGACACTGAGGGGGTCTGACAGAATTGTTCTCTGTCAGCAGATGGATGCATGCATAATTCAGTCAAGAGGCAGTTTCATGCTGTTTCTCTTCCTGTCTCGACACCGCTCCCCAACACAGACAGAGCAGGATTCGACCAGAGGAAAGCAGGGCGGCAGTCACCTTGCCACACTGGCCCAGCAGTTGTCTGGTACAACCCCCTTCAGCCTCTACCCTGCTCCACGCAGACATAAACAAACACAGATGAAGCCAGAGTCCAAGTAAAAGCATGATAATTACGTTAGACAGGAATAAAAAAACTGAAACGCTGTATAAAAGCTATTATTTGCACATTGTTCTATTGAGATGCACTTTATCCCAGACTTTAATATTTGAGAGCACAAACAGCAATAACCTAAAATATGGAGGAATTGTAAGGTAAAAGGCCTCAAATCCTCTGGCAATATTCAACATCTGTTAAGACTTTCAGAAAAAAGGTTATTATTTGTTTTTAGTATGATTATGAAAATGGAAAAGACAAAATGCAAAAATATTGCATAACCACCAGTGAGGAAAAAATAATACATATATTCTAAAAATGTTCCCAATTCTCTAATCTAAACAATTCATTCAGTAATTCATATGAGTTAAATTGTTAAGTGTTTAAAATTGGGAGAAAAACTATGTGAAAAACTCTGTAGATATGGATGTAATTCTATGTTTAGCAGTGAAGGGCTCAGTATGTCATGTCCCCAAATAACAAACAAGTGCACCCCACCAGTCCAGGGGATCAAATTTTGGTTTTCTTTCCTGTCATAACTTCCTGATGGGAATGCCACATGTGGACTGCTGCAGACAGGTAGCATCTCTTGTCATCAGCTAGCGTTGTTGAACGGTGTGAGAGGTCGGATGATTTTCGCGGGTCTGCTGACGTGAGATACTATAAAGATGGTGCATACATTGACAATGCACTAAAAAAACACTAAAACCTGTTCAGATAGTTTTAAGGCCGCTGTTGCTAACGGTAGTTGGTGCTAATACTACGCTGTTTGAGACAGTTGCGATGCTCATGGTGAGCTAGTTGGATCTAGCTATGGCGCTAATGGGATTGATTGGTGCTGATTTGAGTTTATGCTAGGTTTATGGTCGATAAAGAGGGTCATTTTTAGTCAATTCTCAGGTTGTTACCGGTGCAAGAGGAGATAATTAAGCACGTTGAGCCTTAATACCTTAGTTACTATAAATGTCTACTACATTTAATGCAATTTTGACCAAATTAAAGGAGTACATTGTAGTATTTTTGGTTTTGAGAGGTAAAAATACATAATTTGTGTCCTTGTAAATGGTTAATAATGTGAAATTTGTATTGTATTGTAGTTACACAACTACAATTGAATACTTGATCTTGAGATATATTTTTGTTGTACAACTAAACCTTTTGAGACCATGATTTGAACTAATAAATGCAGACTAATATTGTTCATTGGTGATTATTCATGGAGGATTTGAGTGTGAACAGGATTTATGTAGTGAGTCTGAATGGAATGAGCTCTATGGACTGGACATGGCCTGTCTCTAGGCCAGGTTTTTGGTGATACCATTTAGAAACAACCAAGTTCCACCATCTGCTGGAGTGCTTCCATGATCTAGAGATTCCCAGGGTGAACTGGGTGGCGAGCCAGACTACTCATATTGACCTGAGTGGTCACAGAATCCCTCAGCTCCTCCGTTCCTTCGGGCTGCGTGGTGGGACTGAAATAAAGAATGCTACATTGATCGGAGAAGGGGCCCAATGCAACAAAAACTGATTTTGGGTATAAGAGGGTTTTGTTTTTCCAGCTTTATTATGTTGGTTTGTTATTTTGGGTTTATTGTTCTTCAACAAGTTGTATTTTTACATCTCCCCTGTTGCCTTGCAGTTAATAAGTTGCCACAAAAATGAATATAACCTAAAAATTAACCTAACCTCAGTATTGGTGTTCAAGATACTGGCTCTTAAAATAATCTAGTGCTTTCTGATACTGTTCCAGCTATTACTATTGATGATATCTAACTGTGCTCTGTTTGTATACTATTACAAGGGTTATACACCTCTCTTACTAGCTACAACTCATGGAAGAAAGGTCCCCTTTAAGATAGTCAGCAGGTTCTGCTCATCCTGCCTACCCTTTACCACAAATGAACTCTCCTGTCCCTGCAGCTCAGTTAGTGACAGAAAAAATGGAACTATAGTATTCAAATATTATTTGGTATCAATGGTTGATCAACCCTCATATTATGCTGGGAAAAAAAGACATTGATAAGGTTGCTTGTCATTTTGACCTGTATTGTGTAAATGCAGGCAAAACATTCACAAAAACAGGTTAAACCAAAAAACTATCTATTTTACATTATATAAACATTTAGAAAAGTGACATACTATACATTTTAATGCCAACACTTGAAATTAAGTATTATTTTGTTTAAGGAAGTTACTGCAATGAGATCCCTAGACAGCCAGCCTGGATTTTAGTCCCTTTGCTACGTGATTCCAACAATGATCTTTCAAAAATTTGAGCAAAATGTCCTTTAAGAAACTTCTTAAAGCTTCTGAAATCAACCCCAACAAACTTTGTTATGGGAGATTTTAAAAGTTGAATATTTTCAGCACTGGCCTTGAAGCTCCTCCAGCCAGGTTGTGTCTCTATGCTGCACCTGGGAGATTTCCTAAAATTAGTCACCTCTACTTGTTGTTTGTTTAATCCATCTAATCCGTCTCATCCAGCTATGGGTGGCTGCTGTGTCCATTTTGGTTTCTCTGACTGATTTGCTTGATCTTCAGGCATAGTGTTGAGCAGGGTTCCTGTGGAAAACGTTCCTCCTGCTCCTGGAGCCTCAGGTAATCAGAGATGAGCTTTATCCGGCTGAAGGCTCCTGCACAGTGAACAGAGTGACCTGCTGAGCATTTGTCTCTTTGACCGGTTCCTCTCCCAGAGAGTGCACCTGGACTCACTTACACACAAGTATTATCTGATGGAGCTTACCTCTACTCGATCTATGTGCCTCTGCTCTTACTCCTTGGAGGCGGTTCAAGTCCACCCTGGACACCTTGACTAGGACGAAATTTCATTAAGATCCTAACTTGCTTATCTATGGATTGTATCTTGAAAAAACTCACAAGTTTCTCTCCCAACAGACCAACTATCTGCAATTCTTGAATTAATAAATCACCTTGTAAATTGAACACTTCTGTGTGCCTTTGAAATCATGGACAAAATAATCAGCAAGAATTTCAAAGCAAACCACCTACAGTTTATGGTTCATAGCAGGTCATATGCAGAGTTTTTCATCTATTATGGTTAAATAAATCGTGTCATTATCCATGAGAATGTTCTCCATGATGTAATCATTACCCACTTAAGAGACCTGTTATGACTAAGCGCAGCAAAATAACGTTTTACAATATTTTACAACCGTTAAAAAAAAAGACAAATGACAAGAAATGGACAAATCATTCACTTTATAAAATACAGGATGAAATATTATGCGTGTAAAATTTAAAGCAGTAAAATGTAAAGTACTGTCAGCCCTGTTGGATCATACTGAGGTGTTTAACTCTTGACACTAGCATTCTGAAGAGAAAACATTTCCTCCAAGCCTTTTACTGGTTTCCACTGGGAACTTTAAGCAGTGCAGTGAGCCTAATAAATGAAAAATGACCACTCCTGCAAAATAAGGCTAAGAAAAAACATGGAACCAGTACATTAAATTGTACAATGTTCAGAAACAGAAGATCTGTGTCCTGGTTATGGCTCAGGATGGCGGCATGTGCCACAGCCAGGACCTTATAGCAATGAGAAAGGCAGATCTACAGGCAGCTCTGTGATCTGTCTTTGCCTGTGGTTGTTTCAGGCACCTATGAATGAATCAGCCATCACTGTCATGCTTCCATAACAGGGAGTGATATTCTCCAGCTCAACAGTCCCTGTGAGACCAGACTGTGCTCATAAAACACATAATTACAACAAATGTCAGCTCAAGGAGCCCTACACATACAGTCTCATTCAAGCCAGTAGAAACCAGTTGTAATCCAATAATTTCCCACTCAATTTCATTCCATGAAATTCCGAATGAGTCTTAATTCATGCAGAGCTAGCAAAGGAAACCAACAGACTGCATCAAGTCTTCACTTCAATCCAGTCCCACATCTCCAGGCATCTGCTTTTCAACAGGAAACCTGTAGCAGAACCTGTCTCCAAGAGGGTGGCCATCTGTTTCAGTCAGGCTTGATTTACAAGCTGAAACAGCATTTCTAATATGATGATATGGCAAAAAAAAGCTGTGCTCCGTCAATGGCTGTCAAAACTGGTGTCAGGCCCTCTGTGACTTTACCTGATTCTGGGGTTTCTCTCATGGGAGTAGCTGTCCTGTGCACCCCCGGTCCTCAGATAACAATTAGGAGTGGATAGGAATGATGAGCGACAACTAAAATAAGCAAAGAAGATGCTTATTTGAGTGTAGAGAACACTTTGGAGACGTCGGAGACGGTTACTATAGAGAATAGGAGCTCAAGAAAAGCAGAGAGTCGATTGAGATTGTAGATTAAAGAAAAACAATAGACACAAAATTGATCAAATCCTGCCAGTGACAGTTCCATCTTCATCTTTTCATTTTCACAAAGCCAGGAGCTGCCGTAAAATGCAGTAGAGTGACAAAAGGAAGAAACTGGAAACAGACTGAACACGCCACCATGTTAGAAACATGCTAAACAACTCAAATAGAAAGAGACCAATAACGTTAGAAGATCTACCTTACTGTACCACATGGAGGACAAAAGCCCTGTTCAGCACACTTATCCAGTGTTTTTGATGGACTTCCACTGTCAAATGCATAATGCATTAAATAAGTAATGGGATCATTTATGAAACTGGATGAGTGGAGAAAATAGGACCGGCTATTTTCCCACCTTGTTCATGCTGGAACAGAGTGCCAACACCACTCTGTCAGGCCTTCATTCCCACATGTTCAGTAGAGCATATGGCTAAAGTCTCACGTCCATCCGTTTTCTGTACCCAGTTAATATTTTTCATCCTATTGCACTGGATTGGAACCTCTCCCAGCTGTCACTGGCTAAACCCTGCTGGTATTAAACACTTTACAAACCGACCTGACAGCTTAATGTTAACATCATTCAAGATTATTCCAATACTAAGTTCGGCGAAGCTCTCGATGAGACGGCTTTCTGCTTTCTCAGACTTAAGTGTTCTCTAATTTACACAAATATGATCACGCTCCAATTTCTTTAAAGCTATTGTTCAGCCTACAGCAATCGCATCACACAGGTGTAAGACAGTTTCCTCTCACGCAAGGGCGTCTAACTCCTTTTAAAGCCATAAAAACCTGTATGCGTGCTCACCTTTAACAAACACACAACAGTTTAATGTTAGCACTATCCTGTCCATGGTGGGCTCTGGGTTTGAGGCCATCTGCCTTCTCAAAGGTGAGTGGTACGGGTTGATGGGAGTGGCTTGTTTTGGATATCATGACACTATCCCCTTAAAAGTGTAATGGCTTCCCCACAATACAAGTACCAAGTCAGTATTGCACAGTAGAGGATGCAATAACCACAAACATAGTCAGACTACGTTTGTAGTTATTGCTTGATAACTACAGTTTTAATGCTAGCAAGAATTGCCCAGTTCCAACAAGACCCCTGGAGTTTAGCCGACTAAACTACTATACCAAACTAAAAGAACCGGAGCAATACTGCACCCCTCAGACAAGAACCATAGCTTTGCTTCACTCTACTTTAACAGTGTCTGCAGGTCTGTGAAGGGGATCCTCTCCCATGAGATGTCAGGATATCCCTTCCCTCTCAGACACAGCGATGCTCTAGACTCTTTCAACTTCACAGCCACAGACTCAGTAATGCTGACCATGACATCAGGATCCTCTGCTTGCGTGCGAGTTGGCATGTAGTCCTCCACGATAATGCATTAGCATCCCCACTGAAACTAGCTGGTACTGGCATCTCCATAGACAGACAATCTGACTCTGAAATAGTCTGTACCCTCAGGTTATTGTGGTTAAAAATAATAGAGTAATAGATAGTTGCAAATTCAAAAGACAAGTTATGGACGAGGGTGATGTGGTGCTTAGCACCATCGCCTCACAGCCAGATTGTTCCCGGTTTGAATCTGTGTAGATGATATATAGTGTGTTGTGGGTCATGCAGTGCCTCATTTGATAAATCACACATCAATATAATGAGTTTGGAGGGTGGACTGCATGGTGGTGTGCCGTTTCGGAATATGGCTTCAGGAGGTCCCAGTTTTACTTTTTCTTGCAAAGTGTGCATGTTGCAAGCACGAGATCTCTCTGCGAACTCACCCCTCCTCCAGTCGTCCAGAGACATGGAGACCAGTCCCCTGTCTTGCCAAATGGCAAATGGAAACGACTCTGACATGACACGACTGAAATAGCTTGAGTTGACACACAGGCATCTGGGTGGTTTATATAACACTCATCTTTTGATTTGTCTTCCAGTTGTTTTCAGCGTTCAGTGTACGAGCAGCTGATGTCTTGGTTATGAGGGATATGTAACGAGCATTGTCGCCAGCAGAAAGGCATTTTCTCAATTTTAGCGATTAAACATTTTGAATTGGGTTTCAGTTAACATAATTGTGAGATGGCTTGTTTCACACCCCTAACTGCATGACAAGTACAGATAGGAGCATCTTCCATCAATTTGGACACTGACTGGCTAAGATCCAAGGAAGTCATTAACAGCTTGATTACTACATATATCAGCCTCACTGTGGACAGAACAGCTGGTTACAGTCTCTGCAGATTTTTGGCTTGTCCTATGCATCATACTGATCAGACGGTGGGGGGGGTGTGAAGGTCACTTTGGTGCCAGGGAGGCAGATGTCTCTGCAGACACAGTGTCCCTCAAGAAATATCAGTTTGGGGTTAAAAGAGCTGCAACGGTCAGAAAAGAGCAGGGGTCAGTTGCAGGACAGGGAGCAGCAGCCTTTAGATAGATAGATAGATAGATAGATAGATAGATAGATAGATAGATAG
>JABUIW010000019.1:18889332-18916690 GCA_013363375.1 Menidia beryllina
TCCATCCATCCATCCATCCATCCATCCATCCATCCATCCATCCATTACCGCCTATTCCCTAATGGTGTCATGAGGGGAAGTGGAGCCTATCCCAGTGGTCAATGGGCAAGAAGCAGTGTCACCCTGGACCGTCTACCAGCCCATCGCAGGGTCACACAGAGACAACCAACCACGCACGATTACACTCTACTAAGGGCAATTTGGAATGTCCAATCAACTTAACATGCAGGTTTTTGGACTGTGGGAAGAAGCCGGAGAACCCGGAGAGAACCCACAGACACAGGAGAACATGCAGACTCCACCCAGAAAGGTCCTGGTTCCTCCGGGACTCCAACCCAGAACCCTCTGGTACTGGTTCCCCCGGGACTCCAACCCAGAACCTTCTGGCAGAAAGGTCCTGGTTCCCCGGGACTCCAACCCTGAACCCTCTGGTTGTGAGGCGATGGTGCTAACCACCACACCACCGTGCAACCCTTAGATATAAATATATATGTAGCAAATGAAGTTAATTAAGTTCATTTTCATCACTTGAACTGTCTCTGCATATTTTAGACCTTGTGTCTGCTGATCAACAGCAGATAAATTATGCTTTTTGTGACGGAAATAATTTTTACTTAGTTTGGATTCATTTTTGTTTGATCAGTTTTGCCACATCTGTTACTATTTATCAGGTTTTACTTTAGATTCAATGGATGCACTGATTTTTTTCAGTTGTCTCCCTACTTTGGGTTGGTGGAAATATGCTATAAAAAAAGGACCTATTGGACATGAATTATTATTTCCAAGAACAGCAATGTGAATTAGACGACATAAGTGTAACAATGTTGAAGGAGATGTCATTTGTATACCTGTGAATCAGGAGATGCCAACTATCAGGCATGAAACTATCTACCCTTTCTCAAATACCTCTAATATCTGGATAACATTCAGCCCTGAATTTTCTGAGCTGAAATACATCCAGATGTTTAGCTTTGTCAGCCTGTTATTAGGACCACAACCTCTAAGCTTTATGAGTAATTGTGGAAATTAAGATTTCGGCATCATCATTAATTCATTGATTGCCAGCCATATTCAGAACAGAGTCCCATACTGCCAGAGTTTTTTTAGCATTTTGACTGATTCTTCAAGAGCCACAGAATAGTTTGTGCTATGACTATGTAAACACCGAACACACCAAAAGAAAGAGTAGACTCTCTTCTTTCATCAGGAACATTTTTTTGTTTCTACCTTATTCCGTTCTTCCTCGTATTGCGTCTCACTGGCGCCATTTCTCGCATATCGAACCATTGCGGTTTTTTTTATTTGCCTACAATCTATGCTCATCTCCCATCAAAAGTGGCACTGCCACCTAGAGGGTCAATTTGTTACTACATACTCTGTCTAGAAGCCGATATTTACGGAAAAACTTTAGCAGATCGCCCCCTAAGCCACTCGCGTTGAAAAACAGAAAAGACGTCTATAGACGTCTTTGGCAGTCAATGGTTGTATTTGAATTGACGTCTATATACGTCTTTGGCAGCCAATGAGTTAAAGTACAGCCAAAGAATTTGAATTTTATAGAAAACCAGACCACTAGACCACAGACTCATAAAACATCCTTTGCTTTGGACTTCCCAAAGTCGATTAGTAACTGCCTGGTCTTTGATGTTGAGCTGCAGATGGGTCTCTTAAGACTCCTGTACTCGGCTCCTCTCTATCATCTGTGAAACACTCCACAGCAAACTTCTGAACGTGAAACAGAGATCAGGGCGAAGATAAGAGGGGCCAGCACCATGCCCTGAGGTGCCCCAATGTCACTGCTCAGTTTCAGGTTTACAGCCTGTGAGGGAGCTGGAGATCCAACAAGGCAGGGCCACTCACATGTGCTAGGGTGACCTGTTGAAGGAAGGGAAACTGATGGCTGCAGAGAGGTGGAGGGATCTTCTCCCCTGTCCCACCATCCCAGTCCTCCCCTGTGTTGTTATTCCTCAGCTTCTGCTCCAACATCCTCCTGTAGCAGTCAGTAGCTTTCCTCACATAGCATTTAACCTCCTGCCTTGCTTTGCTCATCACCTACCTGTCCCTGTTCCGGAGGACAGCTTTGACTTTCTCTTTTACCCATGGCTTGTTGCTAAGGCAGCATGGTACGGCCTTAACGGGGGAGACCACATCTGCACAGATGTTAAGATAATCTGTCAGGATGTGTGCGATCCCCTTTACGTCCTCAGAGTGTAGGTTTAGCAGCACATTCCTGTGTCTGAGGGTAATTCTGATTTCTGGGGACCACCTCCTAATTGAGCAAGCTGGTGCAGGCTGCCTTTGATCCAGAGGGGGGGTTACTAGGCTGTAGATGAACCAGGTTGTGGTCAGATTTTCCAATTGGGGGAAGGGGTGTGATTCTGTATGGCTATCGTAAATTCGCATTTAGTATTGTGCTGTTTTTCCTTACTGGACAGTGTACAACCTGGTAAAAAGCAGCTATGATAGAGTCCAAAGCAATGTGATTGATTCCCCAGATGAATCTGGGTGCTGTATCTGCAGCCTTGTAGTGATTGCGTAAATTCTCTCACATTTAGCGTCTGCATCCACTAGAATAAACGTAACCACGGATGGTGATCATGTGACTGAACTCCCCTCGTCATATGGAATGGATGCAGACTCCAAGTCTGAAAAACATGCGGCCACCTTCACATACAGATGTTACAGAGGATAAGCCACCCACCTTAGCTTTTCCGCATAACTGAGTGTCTCTGTTGGGGGTCACATGAGCTGGGTTAGCCATGTCTCCATGACGATAAACAGGCTGCTTCCATAGTAAATCCGCTGGTTGTTGAGTTTGGACAACTCAGAGATCTTGTTCAGCTGAGAGTTCACGTTTCCCATCATGATAGAAGGAATGATTTACTGAACCACTGTTTGTCCCCAAGTCTAGCCTATAGCTTTGCTCCCACCTTAGTGCCCTTGGGTTGCTAGTGAAACTAGTGAAAAAGTAAAATATAAAGTGGCCTGAAATGTTTAAAAAAAGACAGAATTACTGTAAAGGCATCCATCTTCTACAGAGTCATTCAGTTAGTTAGCATTAGCTGATTTGATAAGGCTATGTGTACATGTTCAATGGAACATATTTACTGCATTCAGCACAAATATGTTGTATTTCTTTGATCAATGGCTAGAGACAACAGAGAGTTGTTTGATTCCTGGTCTTTAGAGACTAACCCCCAGATTACCATTGTATGTTCGTCTGTATCATGAGTGTGTTTGATGAGAGAAAACAGCTGCACATGTGAAATGGTCACGCTTGTGTGTTAATGGGTAATTGGAAACATGCATTTACATTGCCTTAGGTGAGGTGAAAATATGCTTCATGAATGTACATATCACCATTTACCAGTAATTCTCATCTTGTTTTTTTTTCAAGATGCAAAACATTAAGTGATTTACACAGTACAATAGATTCAGTCATCTCCATAACTGCTTGGCACTCTGCTTTTATCATGATGCAAGCATGAACAGCTGCCTGCTTAGCAACTGTTTGTGTGGATTTATGAACTTCGAAATATTTGGCAACACTGTGTGTGTCGCCTAGCAAAAGCAAGAAGGGAAACCTCTCTCTGCCTATGACATTCATCCAGTGCTAACCAGCATCAAGCATCTGCACAGTGAATGAACAGCTTCCTGTCTTATGAGACAGACATTTTTCGTTATATGAGAAAAATATATATATATTTTGTCTGACAAAAAAACATTTGTGAATCATGGTTTATGTGTTACCTCCAGCATCTCAGAGAACTACAACAATAAGGGCTTGTCTCCTTATGTTGCACGCTACGTTACCTAATGTGGCACGCTAGCATCCGGCAGTGCTTCGGACCTTGTGTAATACAAATAATGTCATGTGAAAGCAAACATTTTCTGCTCACTGTGCGCCGAGTGAGCATTATAGCTCACACAGTAGCTTCAAAGAATGACTAGAATGTTGGATGGCAACTGAGACCTTTTATTAAGGTCAGGGAGGGAACGGAGCCCTTTTCTGGATATGATTTCAGGATTCAGGGAGACAATACACTTCCGTATGAGATAACAAGGGCAGGCCGGGCTCTGTGATGTGTGAATAATGTTCGGACAGAGGTTTAGACATCATTAGAATAATAAGTCTTATATGGAGATGCGCAGCAGCACAGAGGAGGCCTAATGATGGTACTAATTAACGGTTGCATGCACCGTTCTCTTTTTTTGACAATGCTGACATGCAATTATCTACTCTGACAGTTGTCTGCGACTTAGAAATATTTGCTTTTGTATTCTTTTCCAATGAACTTCTTTCCTACATTACAGAGATGTTCTTCCTGCTGTTGCCTGCTCGCAGTCACGTAGCCACGGCTGTGCAGACGCTAGACGAAAAGCTTTTGGGAGTAGTTCAGCGTCGGCTCATTATTGCGGGAACACACTCAGCATAGTTGATGTTTTATTGTATTCCTCTACTCATCTTGCCGTTTGCCTGATTGGAAATCCTATTGACAATATCAGATTGGATAAGTAATTGATTGCTACTGGTTATTAACCTCCCAGAACTTTGGGCTCACTTGCCAGGCAGCGAGAATAGCCTGTAATCAGTCACAAATGACAGCCGCTAATGAAATTAGTTCCTGGTTCTGCCTCACAACTTTGTTTGCTCCACAAAATATTGGCAAGGCCATAGAGATGCCATGCTTTACTCTCCCCGGAGAATGGGATGATAGAACAACAGGATGCAGATAATGAGCTGCTGCGTCTGTGTTGTCTCTTTGTAATTACTCATGCGTCTGACCAAAATATAAAGATGAGGAGATGAAAAGTTCTGTGACACTGATCCAGAGGTCGCCGGAGTTGGGAGACTTGGGTTGAGTTTGCAGTCGGCCTTTGCTGTCTGCTTCCGGTGTTTGGTCTTCTTTCTTATTTCTCACTTCAAGAGTATCTGGCCATCTAATAATTCCCCTGACGGAGACTCTACTATGTCCGCAAACTAATTTCCAACTCTTGGTGCCTCTTTGCCGCGGGAGTTCTCATGTCACAGATTCACTGAAAGCAGTGGACGGTCCGGTTAATAAGATTGGTTCCGTACAACATTAGTACCAGAGTCAAGGGCCAAACCTCTCCCACTGCCGTGAAATGGGTGTTCATATGCTGACTACCTCCGCTATGATTAAATATGGAACTTAACTTCATCAGGTGTGTGAATGCATCTAATATTTTCTCGAGTAAGATAGAGGACTCGGTTCAAAGTCAGGCCTCCTATTATTAACATCAACACAGGCATAGATGGGCAGATACAGACCAGGCAGGAGGGTAGAAAAAATACAAATCTGACTGACCGTCAGATGATCAGATGTTTTAATTTACCACCATCATTACATCCAATACAAATATCTTATTTTAAAGATTTTGTTGTATTAAGCATTTGCGAGTAACTTCTTTTTTCAGGGATGTTGTCTGATAAATTCATTCTCAATCATTTTGGATCAGTTTGTTCCTGTTACGAACAGTAGAGTCCTACAAAGAGCAGGAAAGTTTTAAGAGTTTAATTAAACAATTCACACACTTTACACCAAACAAGAGTCACATTTCATAATGAACACAAACATCTGTGCAGATATTGGCACATGCATGATTTGTGAACATGTATTGGCCCCTTTTGATGACATCACAGTGTCATCAGTCAGAAGCCCAACTAAACTAATTAGTAGCAGTTCAAATTGATCTGAGAGATGTGGTGATATGAGGGAGTGTTTTTGTTTGGAAAGCACTTACTCTTTTACGTCTTTTTGCAGGAAAATAAATGCGTACTAGGAATCGGCGAAACTTTTCAAACCCTTTCCTTATAGAACTTCAGAGGAAGCAAATTACGAATAATATTTTAAAAGTTAAAAAGAATTGTGAATCAGACAAAAACAATTCTTTGGCTTTTTGTCATATAATTTCGTTCAATTTTGTGTGTTGTGGATTCTTTTGTGCTTTTGTCTGGTGTTTTTTTTCAGTGATTGTTCTTAGTTTCTATTTTCTTTGTTTAGCTTTCCCTGTTTTTCATATTATCCCTGTCATTCTTATCCATACTTTCCTTACCTCCCCGTTGTCTGGCCACCAGCCCCATGACTTATAATAATTGTTCTCTGTATTTAAGCTCCATGGTGTCTCTGACAGCTGCCCCTGCTGTCACACAGAATTGGTAATGGTTTTCTGTCTTTCTTTAATGTTACTTATATTAATTAGTGTTTAGTTTAGATTTATCTATATCTTTGAAATTATTTTTAGTAGTCTGACTTTTTGAGTTAACTATTTGAAGTGCACACATTTAGTTAACTTTATTTGTCAGTTCTTTGTATTTTTGTTAAAGACAACTATTTAATTTCTTCCTTTTTGAGTTACTAGTTTCCTTTGGACCTGCCCCTGGAAATTACAGATGAGCTCCAGCTGACTGAGGTCCACGGATGTCAAACTCCCTCAGCGGGCCGGTCCATTTGTTTACCAGGGGAAGGGGATATTTGGGTGTCTAGTTTATTTTGACCGTTTATTTAATGTTTCTTCTTTTTGAAAAGTTAGTTTAAATTTGATATTTATTTAATTTAAAGATGTAATAATCTCACTAATATTTGTTAGGTTCTTGGGTGTTTAGTTACCCCCTTGTGTGTGTTAGCAGTGGTCTGATCAGCCACTATTTAAGTTTCCCTTATGTCTTGTCAGTTTGTGCTTGAGTTTCTTTTGTTACCACTTGAGTTACATTTTGTTATGGTGACCTCAGTTTGGGCCCAATTTGTCATTTTTGAAATAAATTAAGATTATTTTTGGAAATTATTTTACGTCTCCTTGGCTGGTCTATGCAAAACCCTCACAGTGTCTCTCAGTCATTTTCAGAAGCTTGCAGCTCATTCTAAGTTTGACCCTTTGTATATATTGTGTTCCTGTTTTCCTCCATAGTTTCATGTTTTGGTCCCCGTCTGTTTTGTGTTACTCATCCCCAGCATCTGAGTCTCTGGGATCAAAGCCATGCCGGCATACTCCGGCTCCAGATGGGGCTCCCTCCGGACCAGGACCCGACTGGTCTCACAGGTTCATGCTCCTGTTTTTCTCCATAGTTACATGTTCTCTGTTCACCTATCAGTATTATAATTCAATTCAACTGTATCCATATATAGCTCCGAATCACAACAAATGTTATCTCTAGGCACTGTGCTGATACAAGTTCATTTAAATCCAAATTAATCCAATTAGAATTAAATTCCCTGTAATGCAATCATAATCCAATCAATTCTAGTTCATTAAATCCAAATGGGTCCAGATCATACATAGCCAATTAAAACGATTGTTTCCTGGCTAAGGAAACCAGCACTGGATCTTCTCTTTGGTCCAGTCCTTCATGTTGAGGTGCCCAAGGGAACTGCAGAAAGAAAGAAAAATATAGTTTAGAACAGAAAGAAAGCTCAGACAGAGCCCGACTCCGGGCGGGAGACCATCTGGCTCAACCAGTTTGGGATTAAGAATTAATCCCGACTCCTCACAGCAGACACCAGATCGGCCACCTCTGTCCTGTAAGCTTCTTTATTGGTGATGTGTGCCTCACTGCAACATCTTCCTCAAACCTCAGAGTGACGCTGTCCTTATGGCAGGCACTCATGCTGATACGGGCTGAGGCCCTGTTGCCGGTCCTGACAGACCAAAGCCTGCCGGTCAGAAAGTCCAGGACCCAGCCACAGAGGGTGGGGTTCAAGCCCAGACCACTCAGTACATCTGTGATCTTATGAGGAGAAAAACCTGCAGTCAGCAAAGCACATTCTGATATATTGGTCTAAGTTTCCTTGGTGGAGGAAGAAATAGTGGAAGGCAGCAGGAACATTATCTGAGATGGATCTGTTGGACCAATAGGCATATTGCAGTGGCTCCAGGGGGTCCAGCATGGTGTTCTAATTATAGGCCAGCATCACTCTCTCAAACAATTTCATGATGACTCGAGTGAGTGAGAACAGGAAAGAGGGACAGCAAACACCACAAAATCAGCTCAGGATACCTGAAGAGAAGGCAACAGGGTGTAAAGAAATGGGAGGAAAGAGCAGTTGCCCACTGTGGTTCATCTCCATGTTCCTCCAGACCACATGTCAAAGAGTCCTCGGGCAAGGCTCTGAACCCCAGGTTGCCTACTGGTTGCATCTGGTGTGCCCACTGGTGTAACAGGTGTGTGTGTGAATGGTGAATGGCACGCAGTGTAAAGCGCTTTGAGTGGAAAAGTGCTAAATAAGTACATGTACATTTACAAACGGGGGCAAAAAGGAGAAAGGGACTGGGCAAAGGTGCACCACTGGAACTCCTCCAGCAGTCTAGACCTATAGCTGCATAACCACAGGGTCAGCTTTAGCAAAAAGGAAAGTTTGAAGCCTAACCTTAAAGGAGGGGAGGACGTCTCGGAGCATTTTGGGTCAGCTTTTCAGAGACAGAACAAAATTAGAAAATCCATCTCCCTATGTCTTTACAACATGCTTGCAGATTTTGCCTAATTTTCACCTGATGAATACATGAAGGTATAACTGAGCATCACCAACATAACAGTAGACAATGATGCCATGTTGTCTAATAGTGTTACCTCATGGAAATGGGTATGAAGGGAAAATAATTGGCAGGGAACCCTGATTATCAATCTACATGAACAAACTAAAATGTATCAGATAAATATTGCTTAAATGAGACTAAAGATTTGATTACATTAAGCTTAAATGTCAGTGTTACATAGCTTATCAACAAAGTCATGAATCCAACACTGTAGATTTAAGGAAGGGGCGAGTTTGGACTGAGTCCTGATTTAATGTTTTTGAAGAAGTCATTGTTATTTTTTAAATTCAAAGAGATTGAATGGAAAGAATCAGAAAAATATTAATCAGGATCTTAAGATACTAAAGGTACTGTACTCAGGCATAGCTCAGGGATAATAGTGGCTAAGATTGCATGAATCCTTTCTTCTAGGAAAAAACACAATTGTTGTTGAAGTTCTGAAATTTTATTCATTAAGTTTAGTGATAAAAATATCTTGACAGCTTAATCGTGCCATTTTTGTTGTCTTTAATAGATTTAAGTACAATTATTTTGTCTGTGGCTATATTTTGGTCTAACTCCTCAACATATCCACCTTACATCTTAACAGTAGAGCTCGAGTCTCAAAAAGAAATCAAACATCAGCTGCTTTCATACAAGAAATATGGAATGAACTCTTCTTCAGGAATTACTTTCATTTTTTGCAGGTGAATCGATAGATAGTGCCATAATTTTTATTTAAACATGACAATCTGAATATTCAGGATATTCCAAATTGAAATCAACATATTTAGACTCTTGGATCAAGTTTTAAGTTTAGCTTTACTGCTTATACAATTTTTTTTTCATAGAATAATTGTGAATGCTTTTGTCTGCAGCCATGCATTATGCTCGGGTAAGAATGGCTTCTTCTGCATTGTTGCAAAGCTTTTCAACTACAAAAAGCGACTCTTCAGAGAGCATTCCCGTCTTTAAATACCAGATAAGAGTGAATGCAGAACCTTAGGTGTCCGTGCTTTTAATGTTGGGCTATGGAGACCTGGTTTCCTGCTTCAGGACTGGTTAGACACTGATTCTAGCTGGAGATAGAACAGGTCTGGGTTTATTACAGTCTTGTGGACAGGCGAGGGTCAGAATCCAGGTAATCCAACAGGACAGGTGGAGCGTATCTGAGCATACGGAGTCAGACGGGCTGAAGGGCGACACCAGGACGTCCAAGGCATGCAGGGAGTTGCAGGGTTTGGGTCAGACGGGCGGGGTCGGAATGAGGTCAAACAAGTTATAATATTAGTCAAAACTGTGACATAATCAGACAAATGGCCTGAAGATGCTGCCACCATGTGTTAGACAGCGATTTGGTGCCGTGCAGGAGGAGGGCCCATCCCAGGATCAAGGTGCTGATGTGGTGGTCACCATGTCTAGCTTTGAATTGCTAGAGAGGGAGAAATTGATCAATAACTCTCAATTGAGGGCACCAATTGCCATCTAATTTTGTGTAGAGGAGCAACTTTAATGTGTTGGACATTTTTAAATGAAACTTCACAAATTATCAAACATTCACACGGTTTACTGCCATGAAAGAAACCCATTTAGCTGCAATACGGTTGTCCTTTCTTTATTTTCTAAGGCATTTTCATTTGTACTCGCGTATATTTTTAATATTACATTTTGACTGAATGGATATATGGACTTATTTGGAAAGGGGGGTTTACCAGTACTCATGTTTTTTCACTTTTATGTGAATATTAATAATTGTTTTACATGACCATGGGACTTATAGAGTTGGCGTTCACACTAATTATTTTTTAATTGCAATTTAATTTTCTTTGAAACTATTTTTCTATTTTCTCATATTTCCTATTTTTTTTTTATATTTTTCTACCTTTTTGTGCACCTCCTGTACCTCATCTGCAGAATTCCCTGTAAAGTCTAATCAGTAGTGTCTGCCTTTCAAGTGTGAATTATAATGATCTTATCTGTCAGTCCGAGCATTCCAGATCTTTTGTAAAGCATGACCAGATGACTGCCCAGCACTGAGCTCAGAAATACCTCTGATCACCTCGACGTACACAGTGAATGAAATCCATTTGTTCAAAAGTCTTCTTTAGTCACAACTGACCCAGATACATGTTATCACATGGTTCCAACAATTCCGTCTGATAACACGTGAAATCGCTATGTTTGGGAATGTTAACAGGAAGTGATGGCAGGTAGCCATCGCCGATTATCACCAGAATGTGTTGGGTTGGTAAAACAATACCCAACAATGGATTTGGAATGCTCACATGGTGATTTGGAGCACGAGAGGGGGAGTTAGGCTGTTGTGTGTCTGTGTTTGCATAGACTGAGATCTGTTGACTGCACTTTGGATTAGCTGTGTAGTCATGGTGATGACTGTGAGAGACAGAGAATGTCCGATCTCCAGGAAGTTATAGCCACGGGGTGAAGCATATGTAGCGGGAGGATGGCACCAGAGGGCTGCGTCGTGGCTGTCCAGTTGGCCATCTGTTGTGGCTCTGTGGAAAGGGCCAAGAAGCCCCTCTCCCCTTTCCAAAACGCCCCCCCCCAAAAAAAATTACATATGAGGTTGCAAGACCATGCTCACTATCCAAAAGGAGCTCCTCTGCTCATCTCAAACAGATTCAGATTATCTCGGTGGGACCACCAGAAAACATGACAACTGTGTCTAATTGCAGTGCATTTGTTGCTATGCAGAATGGGATTGCTATGGTGGAAGTGGCCACAGCATGGCTCTCGCTTTAGCCAAATATCATTACTTGTCCTTATCATAGGCCAAGTCCTGGGGCTGCTTCACCATGCTCCGAACAGGGAAACCATCACCGAGTCACAGGAGGCCTGTGCAGACTAAATGGAACTGCATTTACCCTTAATCTATAAAATATTTCTGAAAAAAACAAAAAAAAAACATGCTATTCTACCAAAACTTTTGCATCTTAAAGTATTCATTTGTTTTGTCTACTACTTTAGGCTCAGACTGATTTGGATTGAATGGCTTCACATTAGTCAAATTGATCTGCCATATATGTCCCATTTCCTCTGACACCAACATCAGGTGGAATTTCTTCATAAAATTGCTTTGATAGGTAATAGTCATGTGACAGTACAGTATATGTTGTCTGTCATTGTTCCCAGAGGATACGTCTCAATAAATTCTCCAATACATGTTTAATCCCATGAAACAATTGTGTGAAGATTACCACCATACAAAAAAGTAATTCAAAAGTCATACTTACCATGGGACTATGCAGTATTCCTTGGACTAAGGAAACAGAGCATTGCTCGATTTTGGAGAAATTCAACTTTTTTAACGAGTACATAAGTACTTAAGTCTAACAACAATATTGTTCCCAATGAAAATAACATTTTGGAGAAAGGCTCCATCCCAAATTTGAGCTTTGGCTTTCTGACATTTAACAACCATGAAAAGACCAAGTGTTAGTTTAAAAAAGGATTTGAGATTTGGTTATATATGGTTAAATGTAAGTATGGTAGATTTCGGGACTTGCTGATTCAGTTCTTAAGTTTATATCAGATGGAAAAGACCTATAGAATCTCTTTCACTGTTTTTAGAAGTGAATTGGTTACCTAAATAACAAAAGATGCACATTTCCTGATGCAGAACTGTATCCCGGCTTTACATCCTGTGTCTAATGTCCTAAATCCTCACAAGCGATTGGTGTGATATATATTGTTTTGGTGTTAACTGCAATCCAATATCATCTGGTTGAAAGCAAACGTAATAAGAAAGCCTCCTAAAAACACAATCTCTTGGGGTAGTTGAACACCCTGACTTCAGATCTTCTCGTAGGCATGAATGTATGCGTCACACAACCCTGAGGTAATCTCATTTAAAAGGTAACTTTTTTAAAAGGTCATCTAAAAAAAGGAGGCCAGAAACAGTATTGCGCACGCTTGACTGTTCTTTCAAGAAAGGCCGTAACTGGTCTGGGAGTGAAAGTGAGAGAGGCTGAAGGAAAAAACTCAAATAAACAGATCTAAAGCGTATCGGTGAGAGGAAGCTCTTCCTCATAGCTCTTCCAGATGTTCACTGACACCTCGGTGTGCTTGCAAAGTTGCTATATGTGGTGCGAAACTTTGATCCTGCTACATTTCAATCAAATCAGAGGAGAGGGGACAGCTGCTCCGGTCCTCTGACATAAATAACGGCAGGAGAACACTTCAGCCCTCCGACTGAAGGTCAGCCCTCATAAAGAACCGCTTTGCTCTGTGACTCCTGCTAAAGTGTTATTGATGCTAGGCTCTGAAAAGCCGGGCGTCTCCGCGTCATTGAGAAAAGAGAGAGATGGAGGGGCTTTATTTCGTCAGACACATATTAGAATCTAATATTTACAATTACCCAGCCTTTAAAACAACAGATGCAGTCAGACTTATCTCAAATTAGCGAATTGCAGACTTCAATGGCCAAGAGAGAAGACCTAAACCAGTATCATCCAAATGTGGCAGCATGTAACGTTTGGAAAATCAGAATGTCTCCTTTTCCGTCCTGTTTGGTGAAACTGCTCAGGCATAAAGTGATGCAAACACACCAAAATTATAACTGGCCCTGGCAGAGTTGGTGGCTTCTAGAAGCCTCTGCTGGTGAGCACTTTTACCCCTCAGAGCCAAACAGACCAGGCCAGACCACAGAGGCAAAGGAAGGAGAGACAGATGATAAAATGAGATGTTAAAAAGCACAAAACTGCTGGAGTTAAAGCAATTAGACATTAAACGCCTCCGATTTTTTCCCCGCTGCTTTCTGCCAGCAGTGAACCCCACTCTTCGTCCATTAGAGTGTGCACGTGATGGAGACACATCGCTCTGTTTCGGGTCATGCTGGACACACTGACAGGGTGACTGGACTAGAAAAGCTATTAAAAAAGAACAGTTCGGTTTGGGTTTACACCCCAAAGAGTGGATCTTTATATTAATCTTTAGAAATGCTGAGAGTTTGAGAGCAGAGTGCTAAGAGAACCAGGTTATCTTTTTAACAACTAGTCCAAGCAGGCAAATGAGAAATGATCATTTAAAGGAGGACATCTTGTATCTGGTCTTGAGACATGATTAAGGATAGAGAAACATCATTGTTACAGCGGGTAAAACATGTATTTAGACGTTAAGATAAGACCTTGAAGTGCTGGGATAACAATCTTTGGAACTATCAGCCATTTTTGAGGCACCAAATACTGAACCAGACAAAAAAGAAAAACAGCTCTACAAAATAATTTAATGTTCAACGTACATCTACTCAGATGTGTTCAGCTGCATGTAAACAGCAGCTCTCTAACTTAGAAGGAAACAGCATCAGTAATAATAATGATGATAATAAAAGCATGTTTGTTTTGTAGTGCTTCCAGAAAAACAGTAACCAGCAGTAATGAACAGAAAAATATCTCACAGCTAAATAAAGGCACACAGACTGGAGACATAAAAACAAAAGTGCTTCTTTAGCTCTGGAACCTACCCGTCTATATCAAGTAGAAGACTATTTCACAAAGTCGTTGAACGGTATGCAAATGATGGCTCCCCAGCTGTCGTTGTCCTGACCCTTGGACATAATCCTGGGAGAGCAAAGTGACTGCACGGGCGCGTATGGCCTCGTGAGGCCGGGCAGATAACGCGCTCTTCTGCTCTTTAATATTTTATAAGTTCACAGCCGCAATTTAAAGTCTGCTCTAACCTGAAACGGAAGCCAGAGAAGCACCCGATACGCCACTCCAGCTGACCTGCCAGGGGGAGACTCACCAGAAACCTGGCAACCCTCTTAAAACCTCGTTCCGAACAAGGGGTTGTTTACAGGGAAGAGCTCCTCTAGAACTGATCCCAAGAAATTCTCCACGCTTCCTATAAGAAAGCCTCCTACTTTAACCCGCGATAACAAAGAGCAAGTAACCATCAGAACTAATATTTGATTATTTAGTAATAACCAGGAGCAGCAAAATCTACCTGCATTATGCAAAAAAAAAAAAAACAAGCAAAACAAGAACAGCATGTGCTAGTAAGAGCAGAACCATTCAGAATTCAGCTGGGTTAATAAGCAGAGTAATGGACACGATGCTGAAGCTCATTTGAGGCTCCCAGAGCTGACAGATTCAGCCCATTATCTGATGGCATGGTTTTGAGAGGCTCAATTTGTAGCGATTTCGGTCAACTAGCAAATGTTTACATACATTTTAGAAATCCGGTTTCGGGTGGAAGAGCAAAGCCTGACCAAATAGGATTTTTTTTTTTCTTTTCGGTTGTTAGGATTTTCCTGAATTGTTTTTTTCACTCCAGTTGTTGGACTCCACAGGGCTGTGCAGCTTCATTATGTTTCCTGTAACTGTGGAAAGACGTTTCTAGACTTCTCCCTCTACATGCAAATCTCACATTACCCTGTAAAGTCTTTGGAATTTTATTTCTTACCTCCTCACTCTGTGTGGCCAGTCACAGGGCAGGTTTTGAGATATTTGATGACCTCCTCAGAGATGCAGCTGGTTTATGTTTTAACTGCATCAGGTCTGATAAAATAATGTCCTCCAAAACTACTTTGCCTGCTGAATGCTGGTTCTGCGTACAGTCTCTATAAACTGAATTAAAATGAGATTATACTTTTTTTCTTTTTTTCTGAAAATGTTATCTCATATTTGTTTTGGATGCTGACTGGTTGTTATGGACTGTAATTAGGTGTTTAATATGGGAACATAGTATACTCGACTGTGCTTATTTCATATTAATTAATGTATGAAAGGTGAAATGTATAACTTTTTAGCTTTTTATCTGATCATATTTTGGTTAAATAATAGAAAACCAACATTTAAGCTCCAAACTCAACGCCTTTAGAAGGTGGAAGATGGTAAAACAGTTGTCTGAAGAGAGCAATTTACAACGTTTATGAGCTCATACTCAAAGGAACTATGAAATGTCTTTAGCCTTGTGGAAATTGGATGTAAAAGGCTAGTTGTTTGGAGAAAACTCGACCAAGCATCTTTGCATTTACGAGGACATGCAGCATCTGATGGTGGAATGGAGGACTTGTTAAATTGGGGTTTATTAAAAGATCAATTTTCTTGAAAAGAATTTTGAGGAGTTTTTTATTGTCTAAAATGATGTTGCAAAAGTGAATTGCTCTGGCCTGTTTAACAGTTTAATTGTGTGTTTTAAGTAGCCCCTTTTTTTTCGTTTTAAGTAGTCCCTTAATTTTTTATGTTTTCTTATTGAACATCTAATCTTGGTTTTCTCCATTACTTATCTGCTCTGCTGCAATTTCCTTTCAGTTTCTTAATTCCAGTAATTCTCCATCACGGTGAGTTTTATGAGTAGTCTCTGGCTCAGAGAACAGACATTAAAACAGCTCTGCCTGGGTTCAAGTCTCCTTATGGCATATATATCCATAAATTGTCTATTTAATCAATGATTGTTTTATTTTGTTGAACTTATTCTTAATTTTCTGCTTTTAAACTCCATGTGAAGCACTTTCAATTATCTTGTCCACAAAATTAGATACATAAATACAAACTTGCCTTGCTTTACTCTAATTGCTTTTGTTTTTAATGGAGCTACAAAGTCTATGGCTGACTTCAGATTTCTGTTAAAAAGATCAAACAAAAAAATCACATGATGCTGGTAAAGTCTGATCAGGAGTTTGTTTTTAAAGTGCTGATCAAATTTGCAGCCACTTCAGATGTAAAGTATTACTTCCTCACATTTCTGACCGAGGCTTCCTGTTGGACTAAACTGGTGATTTAAAAAAAACACACAATCATGGTCGGACATTTTTTGTCTAAAAATGGACGATCAAGGTTATTATCACTAAGAATATTGTTGCGGGTTAAAAAAAAGTGTTAAAAGTGCAAAGATAAAAGTTGCACATGCGTTCGATGGTGTTGTTTTAGATTATTTTTTTTTTATGTTATGAGACTAAGTTTGATAATCTTGGATAAACTGTGATCCTGCCTGTTTTGGGTGAATGACATCTGGTTTACAAAGATATGGTCCATTGTAGAGGGCTGTGAAATTCTCCTCATAGTGGATCTTAACTGAAGTGCTGCATCATTTAAGTCAGATATGAAGCTTGCAGTTGGCTGAATCTAATGTTCCTAAGACAGGGAAGTGCAGTGGAGTAGAGATAATGCATTGTTTTTCTACCTGTTTGACGTGGACGAGGTGGATTAACTACTTCTTTAAGATGAGTGACTGTTGGAATTTAATGATAATGAATTAGTTGAGATTAGTTCTCCTTAGAATGCTAAATATGACTTTGGATGATTATGAAACACAAGAATACACAAGATATTTTGCTAACTAATATTGAGAATTGAACATGTTACTGGGCATTCCTCTTAAAGAATCGCTTCACTTAAGAGTGAACGAAGGCAGGTTTTAGATCTCACGTGAGTTTTGGTAATAAGACTGAAAGAAAATGATAAAGCTTTGCTTAAAAACCTTATTAATTATTAGATAAAGTCACTTTGGAATTACAAATGTACATATATTTAAAATTGATTCAATTTAGATGAAGAACAAGCCAATGGCACCCATTCAGTGGAATGACCCACAAACTCACTAGAGCTTCTCAATTGAATCTCATCCTTATTTATGGATAACAACACAACAATTTTGTCACAGGGAACATAAACTAATATGGAAAATAATTTGCTGTTAAGACATCCACAAAAATCATCGGTACACAGTAAAATTCAATCAGATTTGAAACCTCTTATCAAACAGTGATTAAGAGTTTTCAGAAGTATTCTGTCTGCCCTATGGACTGATACACTGAAGCAGCCCATGTTTTTAAAGTAGTCGATTCATTAATAAAGAGAATATTAATGGTTTAACAATTTTTTTTGTTAAGATGTCTGCCCCTCAGGACATTTATCTTCATGAAAATCTCCACAAATAAATCAGAAGGAGATATTACGTTTGTAAATAGCTATAGATAATGAAGGAATTACTGAATCATATCCTTAAGTTAATGTCTTTAATGAAATAAACACAGAATGTAAAACAATCTCATTCTGATTTTAGAATAGAAATAAAAAAAGAGCACCTCTCTGCAGTTTTTGACCAATTTTAATATGATTCCTCTAGTAGGAGGGTCTCAAGGGTTTTCAGTGGTACTGCTTTTTTAGGGTTCTTTTTCAGTTCCCATCAGGAGTCGGTACCCCTGACGCTTTGAGAACCTACTGGCTGGTTCCAGCGGGCTGAGTCTGGCCGCTGGTGGACTTATTGGCCAGACATGATTCCATAGCGACTCCTTCAGGTGATCACTGCCTATTATAAACGCATAGCAACAACAACCAGCGGATATCATTCATTTGTTAATCACTGTCTTTAAATAAGTAATATGCTGAGCTACAGCCGGTGTATAGTCTCCGCCATGTCCTTCATTGTTGTGTTGTGCTTGTGTTGCATATAAATGATATCATGGGCTTGTCATCGCCTGTCTCTGTTCAGACCTCATTTGTTATGGATGGAAAGCCAGTTGGGAAACCGAGGAGTAGTGGCGAGTGGGCTGGAGCTCTGAGTAGGTCCTAACGGAAACCCCGTCAGAGACAGACAAAGCTCAGGGGTGATGGGTTGTGCAGTGGGAGAGACAAAGACTTGCAGCATCTATTGCCTCAGCTGCCAGAGAGCAGGAAGTCGTCCTCTAATGCTATAGATGCTCAAGTAAACAGTTGCTTATTAATCCGCTAATAATTTGTATTCATTCATTAACACCGCGAGTATAATTATCCCAATCAGTTTATGGCTATGAAATCAGGAGTACATCATAGGGGTTATATGAGTTAATGAGAGGAAAGCAGTCTGCTCCCTGTCTTTTTTTTACACAGTTATTTACACAGTCAGACTTCAGCGAGCGTTTGCCTTCCTAAAGCCAGCCAGCGACACAGAATAAACACAGATAACAGATCTGTGTTCCACCGAAACATCCCCTCCAACTATTTACTTTATCCCTGCAAATCCAGACGCTGCATTGAAGAGGAAGAGAAAGCACTACTGAGGAAACAACATCCAGTTTGTTTGATGTGGTGAGGCTTTCTGCAGGGGAGAAAAAGATGGAGAGTGTCGGGCTGCTAAGTGCTCCGGTAGCTTACAGTATGCAACCCCTAAGCGGCCTGATTTGATCAAGATATGCTGTCATTATTTGTGATCAGGATCAAACACACTCAAATGTCAGAGTATCTTATAACTTCATGTTACAAGATGCAGATAATACAATCAGATCCCAGAAAAAATGGAATTCTATTTGGATACATTCTTTCTAACTTCCTATTGAAAATAAGTTACTTTATGTGTGCTGCATGGTTTGAAGCAATATGAAACAAATATGTAACAGAATACATTATTTGAATCTAGAACTTTTACGAAAAAATATTTTCATGTTAGCAATTGCACCAATGGACCTAATTGCACAAATTGGGTGTTACAACAAACAGGGTCTTATTTTAAAGCAGTAGATTTCTTTTTGGGGTTGGGAAATAAGATAGATATTCATTATTCCACATGCCTTCATGTTTTGCTAATGATCTTCCAATGCTATGGGGCAAAATTGGGATTCACAAGTTTTTAATCAGCGGCTGGGCTTAGTATCGGTGTTGTCGTGTCCACACAGAGCTGTAAATTCCAGCTGTTTCTGGCGGCCATGACCAATGATGACTGATGACAGGACTGATGGCACATTTGAGCCGTGAAAATATAGTTGAGTCCAGAAAAGCTGGGACACCTGTAGGGAATCCTGGGCCTCATCCCGAGCTGAAGCCGAACGCACGATCTCTTTTCTAAGCCTCTATCCGTCCTATGTTCCTTCTTCTTTAATCCACTGATATTTTTAGTCCCAGACCTCCCATCCAAGAGGTTGTTGTTCAGAATATGTTCATCTTCTTGAAACCACACATTCAGAGTCCTCTTTTTAAAACAGGTGAATGATGCATGTGGGGAAGACGAGGAGTGCCAGACTATAATCTGCTCTGTATGAATGTATGATGGGCATATGAGCTGTATGCATTAGTTACATCTGCTTCCAACAATGTTCAATTCTCACTCGACACAATTTTTTAGAATTTCGTGCTGCAGAAAAACCTTTTACTTGAAATCTTCAGAGAATGCCGTGGAAGCATTCGAGAGGCTCTGTTAATAATCAGGTAATAATGTCCGTCGTCTCAATCAGTTGAAAATGCAGTTTAATTAAATCCAAAAAAAGTTAGTTGATATAGCCAAAAGGCAAAAAATAAATAATCCTTGGGAGACTGCTTAGACCAAGCAGGATGGTTTTATTTATCCAAATAAGGCCAAATGTAGAGGTAACACAGTCTGATGGGTCCAATCAGGGCCCCGTCTTAATGTTGGTCATGTTCTGTTTATGTCGGATTCTTAGTTGTCCAGGTCAGTTGGATGTCAGTCATTCTCACCTTGGATCGTGTAGCCAAAACTCAGACGTTCAGAAAGTTCGACTGTCAACAGGTGAAAACTTTCCCATTGTTCAGGGTTCAGACTGTAGTGACCCTCTGCTGTAAGGCTGCTACTCATCTGGTAGATTAGAACTGAAGGGGCTTTGCAGACTTCAAGTTTTTAAGTTGCAAGACATGTAGTTGTTTTCATTCAAGGTCCGATGGGTCTTTTGACTTAAGGTCTGTGTTTCAATAAGTTGCCCCTTATTTTATCCGTCTTTGCTTTTTTAAAAATAAAGCAAATTAATTTTTCTCATGTATGTTTTTTTGTGCTTTAACAGGTTTTTGCATTTGACCTGGGGACCAAGTTCATTAGTCATCCTTCTCCCCTTCACGTTAATCTTTTTTTTCCTCTTTTTTATTCCTTTCAAGCCATTAGTGGACCCCTCTGGGACGGTCATTATCCATCAAGCTCGTGTCCTCTACCAAAGGCCCGGGAGCTTGTGGGTCCTGCACAGTAACTTTTCTGTTCCTAGGAGGTATCAAATGTTGTTCCTGGGATGTGTTGGAGGCATTCCCTCAGTGTTCCGATTATGACAGGGACCACTGTTACTATCACCCTCCAAATCCTCCTTAGTTCCTCTCTCAGCCTTTCGTATTTCTCAAGCATCTTGTGTTCCTTCTTCCCAACATTGCTATCACTTTCATTGCGGCCTTCTTACTCTGCTTGTCCACACTATGTCCAGTTGGTTAAGCCATCACCAGTTTTTTCAGTCTGTATCTGGAAGTCTTAGCCTGTTGATTCTCTACTACCCCTGGGGTCTCATCCCATTTTGATCTTGGGACTTCCAGACCATACTGGGCACAGATGTTCCTGTGTACTACGCCTGCCACTTAAGTATGTCAGTCCATGTATGCTCTGCCTGCTAGCACCTTGCCCCCTTATGTTATGTGCTGGAATGTCTCAGTGGCATCTTTGCTTGTTCCTATGCTGCCACGATTGGTGCCTTTGTGGAATCCTTCCGTCCAGCTCTGTCCGGCCATTGTCCTGCCATGGTCCTACTCAAAAATCCTAGACTTGTCCCTGCTTCTAACAGCCCTGAGCCTCATCAAATGATCCTTTTCCTCTCACATTCAGCATTTTGTGACTTTGGCTCCATACTGCTGCTTGATCTCTTTTACTTGAAAAATAATGACTTGCTGTGATGTGTCTTTTTTAGTACACATTTCTTGATATACATTTCCTCTCTCTGATCTGTCCACCTGAGCACTAACGGCTCTAAACAGCTAAATGTGTCATTTCAGTCTGTTCAGAGAAGAAAAGAACTGATATACAACAACCATGTGTTAACAATAAGAGGGCTTAGCTCCAGAATAAAGGCATACCATGTGGTTTCTGTTTTTCTTCTGCTGTAACAGCACGATGGACAGTGGCACCTAAAGACACTCGGACTTCTCTGACTTCTTCTCACTAACTGTTTGAACTGATTGCTTTAAATGGCATCTTTTTTGCTTGCCTGCTTATAACAGACAAATCTGTGAGACATCAGTTGTGCCTAAAGACAAAACTGTTCAATTCGCTGATTGGAAAGCCAAGAATCTTGCAATGTACTATTTTTGTTGCATCACTGACAGGCATAAAAATCAATTAGCATCATTGTTATCAGTCTATGGCATTAAGATCAACACTGGTAAAGTGGTAACATCTTTTTCCATTAAAAAACCCCACAAATCTGAACATACAGAGCTAAAGGTTTCGATATGCTTTTGAAGTCTTCCTATAGAAAATGCAGTATATTAGGGTTGGGAATGCTTATGTAAATCACTTCCAACTCAAGGAGCTTCTAAAACTAAGGGGTTAACGCAGCCTCAGTCTGGAGAAAACAAATAACTGATGGCTGAGGATGGCTGATGCCAATGGAAGGTAGACTCAGGCTGAGTTTAGTTGTGTAATAAAAAAGGGTGATTTATCTCAATAATGACTTCTTTTTGTGTGACAGGGCAATTTCACTGTCCTGAAGTGTTTCCTTTCAGTCTTCTGCAGGTTTAATGTTGTTTCCAAAGGAAGGCGGTGCTAATAGAATGGCCTCAGAGCACACTGCAGATTAATGAGGAGGCTGGAGTAAAGGCACGAGTCATACTTAAGTTTATTTGGAAAGCTGTTAATGAATGGAGGGATTAAAGCAGAAGCTCGTTCTATTTTTCACTCAGGAGGATGATGTAGAGGGTTAACTTTCAATATAACCTTCAGCCATTAGATTTCCATTCTTTCCTGACCGTCAACATATAGATCCACCATATGGCTGCATAGATCAGTCTCTTAATATGCTCATCAATTGCAATCATTTGGTTTTCTTCATGGTCAAACTGGCAGAATGGGTGACTTGGTGACTTCGATTACTTAAGACAGAAATGCATTCCCTACGTGTCCTTAAAATGCATTTACTGAATCATTTTCTCTTCTGATGGCTTCACATCTACTTATTTGCACATTATTTATGTCACAGTACTTTCAAGCATGCTAAAAACAACTTCTAGGTAGCAACAATACAATCAATAACCACCTGGTATCCATAGTTTATAGACTTTTTGGACTCTTTTTATTTTCTCTGCTTGCTTAGGAAATAATGGATTGTTAATTGTCTGGTGGCAGATGGTGAGGCAGATGTTCCCTCGATTATGTTTTTAAAGAAAAGTGAATGTCCTATCAAAAGTAAAATAATTAAATGTGTTTTGTTTTATTAACACTTGAGCGTCTGGTTAAGTAATGATTCTTCTGTCTTTCGATCAATAACTGTTCCAAACCCCTGTATGTTGTGTGAAAGGAAACCTAACGCTGAAGCTAAATGTGAAACAACAAGTATATAATGTAATTGCATGGGAGTAAATCCAACCTGCATCAAATTTAGACGATAAAATGTCCACATTTGAAGGATGGACAGAATTTAAGGACACATTACAACCTCCATGTGGAGGAACAAACCTTTTCCCAGTCAAGAGTTCAAAAGTAACTGTAATTCGTCATTTTTCTATTCAGTCACTCTACCTTTGCACTCTCACCAGATAAAAATAGCAGATTTAAAAATAAAATAATAATTTTGATTAAGAACTACTTGTTTAAAGTCCTGTATTAGAATTATATATTTCGTTAGAATATTTTATTAAAACATGTTTCAAGTGGTTACATTTTTGTTTTAGTTTCGAGAGAAAAATGGATGAAAAAATAATCAACTTACAAAATATCCACCTCGGCAATCCGTGCAGATTACTCAGGACTCCTACCTTCTGCTGAAGTCTGTGACATCACATTTGTACAAAGTGGATACAAAAGCTGCAACACAACAAAAGAAGCTGCAATGGACATAATACGTTTGTCAGAATAGGTTAATGTGTTATCATATACGGGTGTACGCACTCACAGTGACGAATGACACATACTGCTCTGGATTTTATCTTTTGGATTGAAAAAAAAATCTAGGTTTAAAAATTTGATTAATTATTTTTCAAATAATTATCTTTTTTATGATGCAGCCCCCCCATCATCACAATCAACCCACAACCCCAGCATCATGCACATTCCATAGGATTTTGGACAATTCTAGACTAAATTGAAATAGAAAAATAGTTATATATAAATCCTCTAAATCATGTCATGGAATTCAACTAAAAAATATAGATCAACATGTCAGGTTTATTCTTCGTGTGTGTGCGGCTCTTAATTAAAGCTGACAGAAAAGATTTTGTGTTAACTGATAATAAATGTCATGACCCGACCCCGGATAAGAGGTGGAAATAGGATGGATGGACGGATGGATGATAATATATGTAGTACTTCCCTTGTGGGTTATTTAGCTGTGTTTTGGATCGTGAATATATCGACACTTCTGGGTCACCATTTATTTTTGCTCTGTGGCTTGAAATAACAAACGAAACTGCAGAATTCACAACCATAAGCAAAAATACAACATTTCTTTGATTTCTATATCATTTATTAACAACATTTACAGCATGCATTGTCATATTATCACATACCTTTACCTATCCTTAAGGAAGATTATGTTCAGAGCTGGGCAAATCAGAATGCTTCCCATTGACAGCAATCCAATCAGATCAGTTAAAATAATTGAAGTGAATGGCTCCATTTCGTGGTACATATTTGTCCACATGAAAGGTGTGAAAGGACTGTACTGTGGCAGTGTGGATAGACATTCTATAGCCTTCCTAATGTCTTGTGCTGGGTGTTTTACCTTTTCTTGAAATAATATGGCTATATGGTGAAATTGGTCTCACCACACTGCTTTTAGTGTTACATATAAACTAAAGCCAGGTGTACATTTTAGGGTTGAGTGAGAACAAATAATGTAGGGTAAGGGATAATTCTGGTAGACATTTCTGGGTTAGGAAATCATGTTTAACTCATTTTTATATCCATTGACCTGAGTCATTTATTCTCACTGTGAGACAGATAATTAGACAGGGAGCCTCAATCTGTGTGGGACCAGCTGATTAGGGTCAGTCCTGTCTGCAGAGACAGCGCTGCAGTTTAATGGTCATCATGTCTCATTGGCTTGACCCCAGAGCCCTGACAGTAATGTGGTTACGGCAAAATAAGCCTAGGGTGACTCTTGTATTTAAAATGTCATTTTATTGCGTGGTCACTGCCTTTTGATTAAGCCCTTCAATACCTGGAGCCTCTGGTGTGACAGAAATATACTCTGACAAGCTCTGATGTGGTCTGTTGTGGCCTTTATTAAATATTGGACTCTGATGGTGAGTGTCCTCTCTCTCAGTTTCATCTGCAAAGGAACAGATCTGCTCCTCCAACCTGCCTTAATTAAAGCACTCCTTTACTGGTCCACGTGTTCAGACTGATCTTATGCCTCCCAGAATGGCGATATTCACCTAATTAGATGTTGCTGAGTGGCTCAAGGATCATAGATTTTTCATCAACCATTTGTGTGATGTTTGTATGTATGGCAAATGATTGGAAAAAGTGTTCCTATTCTCTTTAGGTTTTTTAAATAGTGTTTGTTCTTTGTGGTGAGTCATCCTGCAACAATTATGGGAATTTGGACCTTCCGATTTCTTGTAGGGGTAAAAGAGCTTTTTAAATCCCATAATGAATTTAGGTTTCCTGGACTAGGTATTTAACAAAATAAAAAGACTAATCAAGAATTATCTGGTCATTAGCTGAGTTAACAGATTTATAGAACAGCAGAGGATGAAGGTGATGTAAAATCATGGGTGGAGCATATATACAGGGATTGGACAATGAAACTGAAACACCTGGTTTTAGACCACAATAATATATAAGTATGGTGTAGGGCCTCCTTTTGCGGCCAATACAGCATCAATTCGTCTTGGGAATGACATATACAAGTCCTGCACAGTGGTCAGAGGGATTTTAAGCCATTCTTTTTGCAGGATAGTGGCCAGGTCACGACGTGATGCTGCTGGAGGAAAATGTTTCCTGACTCGCTCCTCCAAAACACCCCAAAGTGGCTCAATAAAATTTAGATCTGGTGACTCTGCAGGCCATGGGAGATGTTCAACTTCACTTTCATGTTCATCAAACCAATCTTTCACCAGTCTTGCTGTGTGTATTGGTGCACTGTCATCCTGATACACGACACCTCCTTCAGGATACAGTGTTTGAACCATTGGATGCACTTGGTCCTCCAGAATGGTTCGGTAGTCCTTGGCAGTGACGCGCCCATCTAGCACAAGTATGGGGCCAAGGGAATGCCATGATATGGCAGCCCAAACCATCACTGATCCACCCCCATGCTTCACTCTGGGCATGTAACAGTCTGGGTGGTACGCTTCTTTGGGGCTTCTCCACACCGTAACTCTCCCGGATGTGGGGAAAACAGTAAAGGCGGACTCATCAGAGAACAATACATGTTTCACATTGTCCATAACCCAAGATTTGCGCTCCTTGCACCATTGAAACCGACGTTTGGCATTGGCACGAGTGACCAAAGGTTTTGCTATAGCAGCCCGGCCGTGTATATTGACCCTGTGGAGCTCCCGACGGACAGTTTTGGTGGAAACAGGAGAGCTGAGGTGCACATTTAATTGTGCCGTGATTTGGGAAGCCGTGGTTTTATGTTTTTTGGATACAATCCGGGTTAGCACCCGAACATCCCTTTCAGACAGCTTCCTCTTGCGTCCACCGTTAATCCTGTTGGATGTGGTTCGTCCTTCTTGGTGGAATGCTGACATTACCCTGGATACCGTGGCTCTTGATACATCACAAAGACTTGCTGTCTTGGTCACAGATGCGCCAGCAAGACGTGCACCAACAATTTGTCCTTTTCTGAACTCTTGTATGTCACCCATAATGTTGTGTGGATTGCAATATTTTGAGCAACAATGTGCTCTTACCCTGCTAAATGGACCTTCACAGTCTGCTCTTATTGGTTCAATGTGCAATTAATGAAGATTGGCCATCAGGCTGGTCCAATTTAGCCATGACACCTCCCACACCAAAATGAGAGGTGTTTCAGTTTTTTTTCTCCAACCCCTGTATATGTATATCTATGAATAAATATATACACATATACTGTAGATATATATGTGTGTTTGTGTATGCTGATTTAGTGTGGGATATGTGATGTTTACAGTTCCTTGCAAATCTGAAAAGCTCCCTGAAAGATATTTTCACACTGAAAAAGTGTGAAACAAAGTGAAAAGACTGAGTTGTTGCAGATATGGATGAACAAAATAAATTCAATTCAGAACATTTTGGGTTAAGTTAACAATGATTAAGTTACCTTCCACTAGAGATATGAAAAATGTATTAAAAAAAGGCTGCACATGTCAACAAGCAGAAGCTGTCAATCATTGCGGTGTTTTTACTTATCCTGTTAAGCTAATGGTCTTGATCTTGTCCACTTTGACCTGTAGAAGCTCATTTTAGAAGGTTTTTTTTTTTCCAACACTTTTCAAAACTCTCGAAAATAATAGAAGTGGTTTATAAATAACCGTTCAGCATTGTCGATAAATGTCGGTTACATCCAAAAGCCTGCACATCATTGGCTATGCTCACACACGTCCCTCAGGTTGGGCCTTGCTTGTTTGCGATAAAGGCAGCATTTGTGTCCAGCGTGTTGGCTTATTTCTGCTCAGTTGCCTGCTCAGGCTAAGCTAAGCCTTGTAGTGCTGATAATGACAGCTGTGAAAGGAGTAGAGGACTGAATGAAAACCAGTGGGGGTGGTAAGTAGCAGTGGATTGAGTCACTCAGCCCTACCATGCCTGTATTTACCTTCCCTCTGTGTCGTGCAGTGTCACACAGGGGTGCATGCCACTCTCTCTCGTTTACTCTGTTTACCAGTGCAAAGGCTGGACGTGGTCACTGCTTTTCTTTAAAAGCTGCAACCATGTCCATACAAAACCAGCATTTGGTGTTGAGGAAAGGGGACAAAAAAACGCA
>JABUIW010000019.1:18916700-18946542 GCA_013363375.1 Menidia beryllina
ATCCATCCATCCATCCATCCATCCATCCATCCATCCATCCATCCATCGAAAGAAAGCCAATCACATTACCACTGGAATTGCATACAGTGGTTATGAATAGTAAAACATTTTGTAATAATTAATATTGAATCCATAAAGTGTATCAGTTCAATTAAATTCAAACAACTTTCATCCCATGAAAGGCAATTCGTATTTGTATCAATGACAAAAAAAAAAAATTGACTGAGTACATGCCAGCTTATCTGAATAAGAAGAAGCTAAGACATGAGAAATGAATAAAAGATTACTCTAAAGAGGAGTGTGAATGTGTTTCTTAAATGTATCCATTTTGGAAGTGTGTTTTGTGATGAGTAGGAAAATAATTTAATGAATGAATGAAGATTCAGGCAACATGAGTGGATATGATTTTATGATGGAGCTAAGATTAGAAGACTATTAGAAGAGTATTAAGTATCAAAAGAAAAAAATATTCATGCAGACAAGACAGAGACAACTGATCACATTTCTGGACAGTATGTTTACATTGTGTCCTGTTAGAAACAGGACAATAGAAGTTATCATAAAACGGAAAAAAGGTGTGCATTTGTATGCATAAGAACATGACAAATGCAGGGTTGTGACTCCTGAATAAAGTAGACCTAGATAATAGGGGGCACCAGCCTTTCTTTAGAAGGACAGTTCTTATTTAGCTTAAATAAGTCTTGTCACACTCCCTCAAGTAAGAGATCTTGTTTGCATTGAGTTATGCAAAGGAAAATTCCAAACAACATGAAAGGTTAAATGTATGTTGCTAAGTATTGAACATTAACATAAGCACAAAAAGAGTAGGTGAGCTATATGTGGCGTCTAGTAAGAAGGACATGTAGTTAGATAAAAGGGCAGGAGAATGGAAAAGTGATTTCTAAAACGTAATTCCAGTTATGATTGAAGGTTAGTGGAAAGTCTAATGGATTTCATTTAACATTTGACAGGGTATTTTTTTGTACCACCACATTGTCCAAAATGGAGAAAAGAAGGTAGACATTACTCAGGTTGGCACTCAGCCCAGTCAGCTGCGAGCACATGAGCCTCTAGTGGGTCTCTCCTGGGTCCGCTGTCTCCGGGCTTTGGTGGTTATTTCTCAGCAGAAGGGTTCTTGTTTCTTGTTTCTTGTTCCTCCTTGCACAAAGGACGAGGTAGTTGTCCAGCTGCTGAGCTGTAGCCGTGCTACGGCCCCCTCCGTGTTTCCATGTCTACTGGCTATCTCCTGATACCTCCTCCATGCTCTGGACACAGCTAATCTTCTAGCCACCACTGGCATTGTTGCTGTGTCTTAGATTAGCTGCACTACTTGATCAACTTCAGTGAGAAACTGTAGACTATGCCTCATGATGTTCTCTGTATGTTTTTGAGTTGGGTATTGTATCACAGCTATTACATTCACACTTGGAAAAGAAAGCACCTGATTGTACCAGTAGCGATCAAGACTGGTCTTTGTGGTGGTGGTGCCCTCAAAGGACTTGCTCTTACACCCTTTCAATTTTTCCATTTACTGCTTGGGAACACTTCAGATCACGGCTAAGGACCTTTCTTTGTGTGGGGGCTCTCATATTAGGGTTATCGCTGCCTCTAAATTGTCCTTAGGGGTGAGGTGAGTATGCGTATGTAGTTGTCTCTGTGTGGTCCTGTGGTCGACAAGGGACCAGCCTCCCATGCTGTGACATCTGGGATAGGCTATAGTTCCACTGCATACCTGCTTGAAATAAGCGGGTACAATAAATGGATTGATAGAGCTTTTGGTCTTTTTGGAAGTAGACTGGAGTAGACTGGGATTTTTCAAACACATTTTTCGGTTTTAGGTGGCCCGGAAAATGAGCAGGAACCACTTGCTCCAATGTTTAAGATAAGAACTGGAGATTGGAGATGGTTCCATAATTTGAAGGTATTGCAGGTTCGTGAGTTGGTTATATGGGCAATGGTGTGATCCTGGTTTTCCTTAAGGGAGGGGTGATTGACGGTAGGCAAAACAAATGCTACAAGATCATGATGGGTATTGTGGCCAGAAAGAACAGAATGAAAATGTGTCATTTTGGATTGTGAAAGCAATGAAAGTATTGTTTTCTTCGGTGGAGGCTGGAGATAACAGAAATTGTGGTTAAAGAAGATTATATATCGTGGATAAAAGCTTAATGGAATTTCAGAGAATTCCCTAAACAGTTGATAAAGGTGCCATAAAACTTGGATTTCCCTTCTTTATATGACTTTGGATAAGTCTTTCGGTGCTACATTTATCGTTTAAACAGTGAGACAAGTGGCTTTAAACTGATGTTCAAGAATCCTTGCAGCTGCTTTCATTTTATCTTGTGCATTTGTAAATCTGTGATATAAATTTGTAGTTTTCATCGAGGCGTGAGCATCAAGGAGGCTGCTCAACTTCGTGTTGTGATAGTCCACCTCATCATCAACTAGTGAAAAGTTGGGTGAAAAATGCTGGAAGTCTAAATCCTCAATGCCTGTGACGACGTTTTTGATCTAGCTTTTGGTAAAGTAGCGTATGTGCTTAACGTGACATGCCATTTTAAACCAGCTAGATGGCCAGAGGTGATGACCAGGCCAAGACATTGCTGTGTGTTGGGTCATTGGCGATCTGTCTTAAATAAAGCAGTCCATTGGCTGAAAGAATTCACAGGGAAATTATTTTGTTGTAGTCACAAGACACAGGCATAGAAGTAAGTACTTGGAATTAAGAACAGGAAGGGTAAATTGAGAGACTCGGTTTACATATAATGTGCAGAGTAAAAAAACAAAACACTTGGCTGTAGTATGTCAGTATACAGCTAGCTAAAGTGCAAACGTGTGGCAGATGGTGCAGTCAGGCAGGCCAACAGTTAACCTCAGTGAAGCTGCAGATTTAAATGGTTGTGTGGATGACTGGTATCCTGAAGCAGTCCGTCCTGCAGCTCATTGACAGGAACTGCAGACACTGTCAGCCTGACCGGGATGGGCTGAGGGGGGTAATGTCCCATACCAGGAGGCTCTGCGCCTGCCTCGAGCAGCACATCCCTTCAGACTTCAGACTCCACTCCAGGACAGAACCAGCCCTGGAGCTGAGTCTGTCCAGATGCTCCCTGATCTTGTCTGTCAAGCAGCCACACCAGCAGACATCAGCTTGAAGCTCAGCACTCTCAACAACATACTGGATGATTTTAGCTACTTGAACTTGGTACTCCTCCTTTTAAATGTGAACGTCTATGTCCCCCAAAATGAGGATATTTGCAAAGATTAGCGAGAGGGTTGGACATGTCAGGATTTGGTTCTAGGTGGTGAGTGGATGAGAAACAGCAACATGTGGGGAGGGGCTTGTAATCAAAGGCAAGACATTTAAATGAGAGTAGTTATGGCAAAGGCAGGGAGAGCACATTTAGCCTGCTAGGATAAATGGCTGCCAAGCCTGGGCTGTGAGCTTTCTGGAAGTAGCTGTACCCCGAGGGACAGCACTCATTAAGAACAGAAAGGGTATGTGGATGGTGCCATGTCTATGTTCCATCTAATGCACATCAGATCCAACATATACATATATGTATATGTGTATGTGTTCGTGTATACATATATATCAATAGAATGTTCTGACAGAGACGTGTAATATTAATAGTTTCCAGCTGTGCCCAAAGACTTGTTTTAGATACGATTTTCGTGTAATCATTCTTCTACTACAACCCACAGGTGAATATCGGCTGTGGTTCTTTCTTTGTCCCTTCAGATTTTGACGTTTCTGCCATTTTCAACTTTCGTCCCGTGCCTCTTTCCAGGCTTATTTTGGAAGTGCTTTCTGAAATAGACCCCAAAACATACAGACCACACTAAATTCCCTTATTCAGACTCTTGGCTTTACAGCGAGCTGAATGTTTAAACATCTAAAACGAGCTTTTCTGTTCTGGAATGCGAGCAGTTTGAAGTCTTTATTAAGAAATCACAATGCAATTTATTTAGTCAAATTTGATAAAAATGTGGGTTTCATATTTTCAGATAATTCAGCCAAATTTGACTAGATATTTTAAAGACAATCAGTCTTGTTACAGTGTTATAGACTTATAATCGCATACAGCTAAATCCCAACCATGTCTTGAAGTCATAATGCAAAGGATAAAGAATTATTCATGTGATCACGGACTTGTTGGAGAAAGTGGGTGAATGCATTTGGGAAATATCATATGACACAGTGAAGTTTGAGGGTTATTTATTGAGCGTGGACACAGATGCGCGTGATTGCGTGGGCTCCGTGCGGGCGTCGTATGTTCACACTTCAGAGGGGATATGAGGCACAGTCACTGCACTTGAAATCAAGCAGAGTGAAGATTGTTTACGGACTGCCAAAAGTAATTAATCTTCCCTCTCTATGAAAATTAATCGGATTAAACCTTCTCGTGGCCCAGTGAATTTGTCCCTGTGTAATGTGCAGACACAGAGGCTCTGGCTACTGGTCCATCCCTCTCACGTCCCCAAATGCCACGGATAAAGGCTGGATTCACTAGTTTCTCTGCAACAATGGGCAGCGAGGGGACTCTGGACCATAATCACATTCTCCTGCTTGTCTGAATCCTCGTCTTTCACGGTTGGGGAAAGAGCTTTGGCCACTTGACCAGAATCCTACAATGACCTTTAGCAGAGATGCTGAAGAGGAGTACTGAGAGAGATTTGTTGATTAGAGTTTCATCTGTGTGCCTCTGGCCGCAGGTCAAACACATGTTCTCATGATGATCTGACCTTTTCTGCAGCATCCTGATGAGCATTATCTGCCCTCTGTGCCTCCACTCATGTAAATGAGTTATCAGTTAACATCCTAAAGAGGCTGACCATGAAATATTCACTGGTCATTTAACCCTCTGCATGTGTGAAGGCTCTGACCGCTGTCCTTTGCAGACCCGCTGCCACATTTAACTCTGACCTTGTAGCGATGATGAAACTGTTGGAATATAAGCCTCATTAGATCATATGCTGGCCTGTTTGTGTGCAAACAGTTAAATGAAAATAATCTATCTGCAGAAGTGTATTTCCATAAGAAAACATAAATAACAAGAACACAAAAGAGGGTATTTTGATTACAACTGAAGTCTCACTGTGTATATAGAATAAAGAAAATCTAATTTTGGAGAGAAATGTTTTATTATAAGATTGGAACTATCTTACTTGTAGAAATGTGGCTAGATACTGCTGGAAAACCTGACTCTGCACTTCCCACGATAAATACAGCAAATTTAAACAATAGTGTATATTATACGAATACATTTATTTGAAATGAATAAAATATTTCAAAATACTTTTGACAGGGAGTGTATATGGGACCACCGTGAGACCAACCAAAGAGCTTCTTTTTTTTATTTTTTTTTAATAAGAAATCTGGTTTAATCTCTGTTACTTGGATTATTAAACAGTTTAAACCAGGAATGTCCTACTCTGGGGCCCGGAGGCCTCTGTCCTTCAGGTTGAAGAGGTTTCCCTGCTTCAACACTCCATCAGCAGTTCTGTGCAAAACCTTTTCATTTTAAACTGAATTAGGTGTGTTGGAGCAGGGGAACATCAGACAATTGCAGGATAGAGGCCCCCCAGGAGCAGAGTCGGACACCTCTGATCTAACCTCTCTGGGATGGGCTGCTGTGATAGGTGAGCAGGAATCAAGCCGTTTCCTGGACTGATGTCTTCTCACTAGGTCAGATAAAACATGCTGTAACATTTCACTTACTGTAAAATGATGTGAATTGCATGTAGTGGCTTTCAGCACTTTAGGGGTCCCTCCGTGCCTCCGAGTTAAGAACGATCATCACTTATGCCTCGTCGAGTGTGAAGCTTCCTCCTTCAGCTCCGCCGGGGCCACTACACCAGTGCACCACCCTGATTTCATGCACAAACAATGCTTTTCAGGCTTAAATGTGAACTGACTTCAACAATGGGTTGTGGACAAATAGAATATCATATCCTGTATGCAGGGCAATAACTCCAGGTCACACACAGATCCCTCCATTTGTACGTCCAGCTGTTATAGGTAGGGCTACAGATGAGTGGGTATTGGTTGGTGAGAGGATCCTGGACAGTACTCGTAGGATGAACATATAAAAGCACAGAAATTCAGATTCCGACTTCAAACAGCTGTGCTGTGGGGTGACCACTGTACAGCCCCACTGAGAGGTGTAAAGGGTCATTCATGGGGTCAGCAGAAAAGACCACCAACGTCCTGAGACTAAAGGTGTTTGGATACTGTCATAACTAAGCATGGACCCAGGGAGCTGAATACAAATGCACATCACACTTTGCAGATTTCTATTTTTATTTTTTCAAACTATGCCTAAAATTCCTCCCATTTCTTAAATATTTTCTACTTTGTGTTGGTCTGTCATACAGAATCCCAATAAATATTTCTGGCATCTTAAAAAGATAAGTAGCTTCATTTCTTGGTTGTGAGCACTTTTTTCCAGCTCTGAACACAACACGAGTCTGGATTTGACAGAAATCAGAAAGGCCCTCTCTCCAAAACCCATTTTTCTTTCTCCTCTCCCTGTTGGTGTTGTGAATGCATTCCTTTCGAGGAGGGAAGACTGTACGTTGAAATGAATAGTTCCCTCTTCCTTGATTCCTGTCATTTTTTCCTCCCCAGACTGCTGCAGCTGACACGCAAACTATCCTTCAGAATGTCGTACGGGTCTATAGATGGCAGCTCCTTTGGCAGTCGTAACCCGTTTGGAGGCCCTACACGGCAGGGCTACCAGCCAGTCGGTAAGAACAAGCACCAGTTTCCTCCCGTGAACGGGCCACTTCACTCTGAGATACGGAGATTGAACCCTCATGTCGCATTACCAGAAACACATGACACACTGACAGTCAGACGTACTCTTCATCTCAAAGTAGAGGCTCGGGATGTAGAGCAGTTGTCTACCAATCACAGGGTCAGGATTTAGTCCACTGAGGACAAGGACAGAAGAGTGTTTTTTTTGTTTTTGTTTTTTTGTTTTTCATACATGGAAAGGATTTAGTGATGTAGAATCAGAGGCACTAAGATCATCTCTCTGGAAACAATACACTGACATGGAGTATCATTATATTAAAATGATGGGGGCAGCAGAACATGCTCAGTGAATGTGATTGGTCGGAAACATTTATTTGGACTAGCAAATTCTGGATTATTGCTCATTTGAATTGCTTTGGTTTTTCCTTATTTCTCACAATTTTTGTGCTACTTTTTTTTGTTTCTCAGAACTAAAGAACTATAGGTGATGCATCTATAGTTCCTTAGGTCCTTTAAGTCAGGCTCGCAGCTCTAGTCCGTTCACCTCAGCGGCTTCCACCCGGTGATCACATCCTCTGTAAATCTGCTTCTTTCACTCCTTATCAGATCCTTGCTGTTAGTCACCATTGCCATGCTTCCATTCTCCCCAGTCTCATGGTTTCCTGTTTTCACGTCTTTTGGTCATTTGTATTTTGTTGCTCTCTGTAGATTAGTTATTGTTTATACAGCTTAGCAAAACCTTTAATTGTTTTCATACTTTTTTTGTATCCTTTGCCCTGCTGTCCCTCTATATTTTGGGTTAATCTCCTCTCTCTCTCCCCATGACAGTCTATAATTCATGACATTTTGACTCATTTCAGTACATTATTGGTTGAATTTCAAGATGAGCAGGGTTTTTGAGTTTGGGGAGAAAACAAATGATCCAGCCACAATTATCATACATCTAGTTTGTTGCTCCTTTAATAGGGAAACCTAACCTAAATATAAGCCTTTTCAGACATTCGCTGGAGTCCTGAAGTGTTTCGCCAATGTTCTGAAAATTAAAAACTGAAAAAAACAAACAGCAAAAGGTTAAGTTAACGCATATTAAAGCTTAGCAATCATCAGTGAAATACACAAAGTTGAAAACTGTGATATAAGAAAGCATGTCTTCAAGTACTTAGCTGGCTTTATTTGATCATTTTCACTAATAAATGAGCCAGCAGAGGCCCAGTCAGAAACGCTAAACCCTCACACAACACAGGAAAGGTCACTGCAGCAGAAAAGTGTCATCTAGCTCAAAGCAAAGAAACAGAGCAGCAGCTGTAAGACTAAATCTGGTGTCAGGGTATCACAGCGGACAGAAACCTGGTGAAAAAGTGCAGCCCTGCTCCAAAAGCCGAGTTCACCTCACATCCCCGGCGGTCACCTCTGACTTCCTACGAGCAAAGTCATTTATAATACCCCTCACATTCAGCTGGCACACCTCTACGGTTCTCTACCAACCATCCTTCTGTTGTGGTACACTTTTATCAGCTTCTGTCCAGCTCTGTCTGGTAGCAGTGTTTCTGAATTCAATTCAAATAGATTCGATTTTATTTACATAGCGCCAAATCACAACAACAGTCATCTCACAGGTCAGACTGTACTCTGAAGTTATTTACAGAAGCCCGACAATAGGAATAGTGGAACAGTTCCACTGTTCCGTGACTTATGCTACTCATTTGTGTAACCAGATCAAAGTCTGTGGTTTCCATTAGAGCACGCAGCCCAAAACTGCAATTTATCGTGACATGTTCACTATGTACAAGAACATTGTTCAAGGTTGCTTGGAAGAGTTGTGGTCGTTTCAATTTAAACGGTAAAAAACAGCTGTATTGTGTGGAAATTCACAGAAAACATTAACGTTTCTTACAAACAGACCCTTTTGAAAGCATTCATGCACACCGCTGGTTTAAGAGATGCTCCGGTGTAGAAATATGTGCAGACATATGTGTTCAACTTCTGTCCTGGATTCCTCTGAGAGGTTTTCCCCTCTGACTCTGGTGAAATCCGTAGGACATGAGTGGGTGAGAGACACATGGCAGTGATCCAGTAATATGTACTGCTAGTGACTGAGCCGAGGGGAATGTGTTTTTTTTTTTCTGAGAGTTGTTGACCTGCTTAGTTCCCTCTCTGCAGAGCTGTTGACTGGGATAGCCCTCCTACATTGCGATATCTATCAAACTGTGTGTGATAAAGCAGTAATGGCGCTTCATTAGTTGTAATTACTGTCTAAAATGACATTTTTATAAAACAAAATCTTTTAATTCCCTCAATCTTTCACATTTAAGCATAATATGAACCAGTCTCCCTATTAGGCTATGGCTTAATGCGCACTATTCATTTGAGGTTGATGTTGCATTGAGATAATGACAGCAGCAGTTATGTTATGACTACTTTCATTGGCAGGGCAGATATTAAATCAGAGTCTCGCTGCTGCTTTTAGTCTTAGTTATCAACTTTGAATGTGGGAGTATGAGAAGTCCATAGCACTTTGTTTAATAACAAACACAGTCAAAACTTTCAGTCCTTCCCATAAAACAGTCATAATAAACTTACAGGGATTGGACAATGAAACTGAAACACCTGGTTTTAGACCACAATAATTTATTAGTATGGTGTAGGGCTTCCTTTTGCGACCAATACAGCGTCAATTCGTCTTGGGAATGACATATCCAAGTCCTGCACAGTGGTCAGAGGGATTTTAAGCCATTCTTCTTGCAGGATAGTGGCCAGGTCACGACGTGATGCTGGTGGAGGAAAATGTTTCCTGACTCGCTCCTCCAAAATACCCCAAAGTGGCTCAATAATATTTAGATCTGGTGACTGTGCTGGCCATGGGAGATGTTCAACTTCACTTTCATGTTCATCAAACCAGTTTTTCACCAGTCTTGCTGTGTGTATTGGTGCATTGTCATCCTAATACACGGCACCTCCTTCAGAATACAATGTTTCAACCATTGGATGCACATGGTCCTCCAGAATGGTTCTATAGTCCTTGGCAGTGACGCGCCCATCTAGCACAAGTATGGGGCCAAGGGAATGCCATGATATGGCAGACCAAACTATCACTGATCCACCCCCATGCTTCACTCTGGGCATGCAACAGTCTGGGTGGTACGCTTCTTTGGGGCTTCTCCACACCGTAACTCTCCCGGATGTGGGGAAAACAGTAAAGACGGACTCATCAGAGAACATTACATGTTTCACATTGATTGTCCACGTCCCAAGATTTGAGCTCCTTGCACCACTGAAACCGACGTTTGGCATTGGCACGAGTGACCAAAGGTTTGGCTATAGAGCCCGGCCGTGTATATTGACCCTGTGGAGCTCCTGACGGACAGTTTTGGTGGAAACAGGAGAGTTGAGGTGCACATTTAATCCTGCTGTGATTTTGGCAGCCGTGGTTTTATGTTTTTGGATACAATCAGGGTTAGCACCCGAACATCCCTTTCAGACAGCTTCCTCTTGCGTCCACCGTTAATCCTGTTGGATGTGGTTCGTCCTTCTTGGTGGTATGCTAACATTACCCTGGATACCGTGTCTCTTCAGTTTCATTGTCCAATCCCTGTAATACTGGCTAGCAGAAGGCAATTCTTCTTTTCTTTTTTCTTTTTCAGTGAATGCTTTCCACACTTTTTAGCTTACTAGACAGAGGGGAAAAAATTGAAAAGACCCAGTTAGGATTAGAAAATGCTAAAAAAAAAGTCCCCCTTTTGGCAGTCCTGTCCGGTAAGACCCAGGAGCACTGCCTGGTGTAGGAATGTGCTGCTTTGGATGTGGACGGCTTTATCCACCCTGAGCGTTCACTTCCATCCTCACGGTGGTTTACATTCCACAACGTGCACGTGCACAGCATGCGCTCAGGGCATCTCTGCCAACGCCACCAACAGGTCGACCCCGGCTCTATGTGACCGTGAGACCTCCTTTACATATCACCTCTACACACGGTTTGAAGCCGGCTGTGCGGCAATGCCACGTTCTGACCACATCATCAAGGTGGTGACACGGGCATGGTGGATCTGACCAGGGGGAACGCCGTGGCGCAGCACGGGGAGAAGCTTTAACAGCTAATGGACCGGTGCAGGTCCACAGTGGCCATCGTCCAGAGCACCAGGTTCCTCGGGGTCCAGATAAACTCACAGGGACGATGAACACCAGCTCCATTGTAAGGAAAGCCCCCGGCATCCGGACCATGTTCTGCAGATGGACTATAGAGTCCGTTCCCCCCCGTGTGGTTCGGCAACTGCTCTGTTTCCGATTGCCAGACGTTACAGCTGCTAGTGAAGACAACCGAGAAGACCCTTCAGGTCTCCCTCCCTTCTGTCCTGGAGATCCACACCTCTCGCTGGATCTGCAAAGCCACCAGCACTGCAGATGACTCCACTCGTCCCTGCCATACTCACTCCCCCCCCTCTCGCCATCTGGCTGAAAGTTGAGGCATACGGACCTTCCATGCCAGAATGGGAAGCAGCTTCTCCCCCCAGGCCACCACACTTCTCCACACCACTATAACCAGTATACTCACCTATTAGGCTCTGCAGCCTGTTAATCCACAGTTCTGCATCTCGGCAGCGTTGTTAGACAGTTCAGGGTTTTTTTTGCAGGATTCAGCAGATCACACATCGATGCTCCTACACACTGACTGATGCTCACAATACTTTTAGAGTTACTGTTGATTTATACCACTGTGATCATTGGCTGCACTTGTCCTACACCTCTTGGTGTCTCTCCAAAGTCTTGCACGTTATCTTCTTATTTTATTTGAAGTATTTATCGTTCTTTCTTATTTTTTGGGCAGTCCACCATAAAAGTGCTGGAAGAACATTGTTTCTTGTCACCGTGTACCGTATATAGAGCTAGAATGACAATAAAAAAAACTTCTTGACTTGATTTGACTTATAAAACAAGTGATCTGTCTTGTTCTATCAGAAACCCCATTTGTAATGCATAAAGAAATGAATAATTCAAGCAATCAGTGGCACACATGCAGGAGTAAAAATACAGACAAACACAATGATTGCATGGGAAATAAGTCCATGAATTAAACTCAGACTTGAATTTTTATACACAGAGGTCACAATTATTTGTTTATTTTTTGTTGGTATTAAAACATAATTCTAAAGCTGGATTTGTTCAGTAAGGTTACAATTAAACAGCTTTATTATCGCAGGTAAAATGTAAGATATGTACACTAGTAAAAAAAGTATGTAGCTTCCATTCCATATCAGCTTAATGCTGTTTGTGGTGGAGGTCCATCCCAGCTGCCTCATACAGGCTAATGAATATAAGAACCAACTGGATCAACTGAGGACCTGGTGTGAACCAAGACAAGGGGTAAACTCATGTGGAACGAATGGGAACAGAAATGAACCATCCACACAAAGACATGGTCAGAGCACCACAAACGTGCGACTGATTGCAAAGCTTATGCAACACCCACTAACATTTTGCCGTTGATTACCATCCTGCCTCATAGTGAGTTGATTTAGTTTAGAACCATAGTGTGACACGCTAATATAATTACACAATCAAACTCCACATGCGCCGTTAGCTGGGAGATCGCTCTTCTTTTATTAAGCAGTCCTCTTTGAGGTTCCAAGTGAGTGCCAGCATTGTGTCATCGTGTTTAGCCCTGATCAGGAATTATCTGTTTCTCGGTGTCGGTCAGTGTGTGCTCGTGCTCTGTCACGTCCGTGCAAAGGTCACAGGTCTTCTGGAGGGTTAAGCAGTCTGGAAAACAGCTTCATTGGATTTGATCCTTTTGGTGCTTTCATTAACTTTATAAAGGGGAAGTAGTGAGCCAGACCCCCTGAAGCAAAACATGTTCCCAGCCAAACCGGAGGTGTGCGTGTGTGTGTGTGTGTGTGAGTGTGTGTCAGAGGAAAGACAGGCATATGGAGAAAGACTAGGGAGTGTTAGATAGAGAAACAAAAAAGCACCATTTTATTTGGCACATGGAGTTTTATATACATGGAGTACATTCGTGCTCTAAAACCCACTTGTCATTGTTTATATGCATAGATATGATCCACCACACACTAAAACGCACAATGAAACAGTATGTAGTGATTGTTAAACAAGATTTCTCATTTTGTTTAAACTAGTTAAGGGTCCCTTAACTAGCTTCCTAGCTATCTTATCCACTCTTATGGGTAAAGAACAGGTCTAAAGATGGCATCTAAAGCCTTATTCTATATTTCCTGATAGTCTGTGATCAGTGTTTGTACTTGAGGGTCACAAAAATGTTTATGAGTATTCAGCTGGTGCAGATTTTAAAAAATGATGAAGTGACTGAACCGTTGAGAACATTTTCTAATCAAACGGGACCAAAGTAACGTGTCAGTGTAAAAACGAAAATAAACTTGTGTTTGCATTTTCTACTGTACAGTTCTAGCTGTATCTATGCATTCTGCTTATGCACACGAATCACTTTAACTGAGAAGCTGACACAAGTTAATAAACTGCAGTTTAGCTCCAGAGTGAGGGTGGAGGGTGGGGGGGGGGGGGGTCTGCGTCCGTCTGCCACCCAGCTATCAGGCTTTTTGTCTGCTGATTTCAGAGTTTGTACCGTACACACACACACACACACACACCTGCTGTGCGTCCCTCCTCAACTCTGACAGCCGGCTCCTCACCAGCTCGTCTGCAGGCAGGCAGATGGACGCCCCACACACAGGAAGCCTTTCTTTGATCACCGTGAAGTCTGTGTACGTTATGAGGGATGGGAATCGTAGTAGTGATAGTGGTGGTGTGGAGGGGGTAGGGAAGAGTCTGTCAGATTTAGCGTCTGTTGCTGGGCTTGATCTGAAGGGGAGCTCAGGAAATGATCAAAGCGCAGGTTAAGTCTCTAATAGAGCTGTCTTTTAAGCTAATCTCTCCTCCTCCTCTCAGCACGCTCCCGGCCCCCCGTACGGCTTTGGGGGGGGGGGGGGGGTGGCGCGCCTCTGTCCACACGGCTGAGTGTCTCAGTCAGGACAGCGAGACAAAGAGGCTTGATAGTGACACATATCGACGGGGCATGTGTTGTCGCTGATAAGTGGTGGGACAGCATACAGGCGGGGATGACATAATGCTAGCAGTTGCTGTTGTTATAGTATGACAAATACGTTATTTATGTTCTATTTTTTATGTCGAACTGGATTGTTGTGCATTTAATACAAGTCAGAGCCACCGACCTCATTGGGAAATCCCATTCCTTTTTGTTCAGGAATCTGCAGAAATGATCAGAAAATATGAACCCTGCTGCAAATATTTATTTATTTATTTAATCAGGACAGTGCACATTAATGAACAATCTCATACAGATTGTAAATGAGCCAGATTCTAGCATAGTTGCTAATTCGCATCTGTCGTCCTGAGGCAGGAAGACAAAACAACACAAAATCACATAATACAATATCAGTTAAAACAGAGAGACACACGTTCAGACAATGACATTAAAAAAAATAAAATTAGTGAGTGCATGCCTGGGAACTTTTGAGAAACAGTTTAAGGTGCTTTTTAAATGTGTAAAAAGGGTAGAAAGTGGAGGTGGGGCTAATCCATTCAGAACTTTGTAAATTAAACAACAATTTTTATAATGAATAAAGTTTTCAAAACTGAGCATATTATATTTTTCCAAAATATTACACTGATGGAATGACAGGGGCTTTTGATCAAACATTTTAAAAGATTTTTTTAATAATGTTTCTATTGGTTTTAAAGGTGTGTCTCCAGTGAGTGAGTAGGTTGTGATGCAGTAGTCTATGTGTGAAAATATCATTGAGTGTAGGAACAAATATACAAGCGTGTCCTCCTTGTGAGGAAAATAATGATCTGACTATTGTTATAAATGATGCCCTGGCTTGACATCATCCTCCCCGTCCACACACATGGCTGCGGTTAAAGGCATCCCGTCTGACTGGGGGGAGTTGGACCTGACCTGTAGCTGTGGCCACATTGTTAGCTGCCTTTGATGAGCTCCTTGGAAATGTAGCTGAGCCCATTAGGGCTGAATGAGGCAGGAGGCTGGGGTTGATGTGACAGGTGGTGTGATGAGCGCCGGCTCCTTCAGCCGCATGCACGGCTGATGGGCGGTAAGTGACCAAAGTGAGCCACGAATCCCACATCCATGCACACATTAACCCGCCAAACAAACGCCATCGATTCTCCCTTCTATGGCCCGGCGTCGTAATATGTGCTTTTGTTGACCTTATTTTCATTTAGCCTGACAAACATAACACAACAAGATGGCAGCAGTGCCTGTGTGGGGCGTTTTTATGTGGCTCTGAAATGACTGTACCATGTTGTTAAAACTAGCTGTAAGAGAGAAATATTCCTGACAATCCTAAAGCAAGAGTCAAATGTTGAATAATTTCTTCCCAATCTTAACTCTGTAATGCCAAATGTATCATATCTGATTCATACCGTTTCTGAAATGTTTTGCGTCTGACTCCTTTTGCATAATTTAATGGTAAAAACTTTGCTCAAAATCCTATTGTACACAATCAGATACACCTGATAACAGGGGGCAGAAGACTACACAAAAAACAATCTTGACTTATCGCATAGTAATAAATTATTAATATTAAAAATGTATTTTTGTTTTTTCTTTTTAAAAATTTGTTAAAAGGCCAATTAAGGAATTCAAACCAAAAAAAATTAATTTTCTGTTTTGTTTTATTCTTGGATAAGGCTTTAAAGGGTTAAGGAAAAAAGTAAACATGTAAACAACTGATCATATTTAATAATGTCTGCATTTGGCTGGTATATGTATACTATTTGAGATTTTCTATTTTTATTAAAATAAAAAGGACAAGGCACATTTAGAAAAAAAAATACTTAAGCAGTCATATACAGGGATGTGAACATTATAATTAAATTAAAAAAACACCTAAATAAATAATCAAATAAATTGCATGTAATCTTGATGCATTTTTCCATTTATAAATCGCAGTTCATCTGGAATTGTGTAAACCTGGATTGGTCTTGTGTGCCTGAAGCGTGATCCCATCCTGTGCATGTATGTGAGCCTTCTGGTCTCTCTAAAGAGAAGCATTGCCACATTGGAAAGAAAATGAAAAATTGGTAATGGTAATGGACCAGGAAATCTTTGAGTCCCTCGAATGCTTGTTCCATCCTAATTCTTTCATTTACAGTAATCATTTATCACTGTCAGCAAACCCTTCATTTAGCGTCACTGACAGGACCCTACACAGTCTATTTGTTTAACTCATTGACTGCCAGCCATTTTCAGAACAGAGAGTCGCTCACTGCCAGAGTTTTTTGAGAATTTTGACAGATTTTTCAAGAGCCACAGAATAGTTTGTGCTGTGACTATGTAAACACCGAACACACCAAAAGAAAGAGGAGACTCTCTTCTATCACCAGGAAAAAAAAATTGTTTCTACCTTATTCCGTTCTTCTTCGACGTGCGTCTCACCGGCGCCATTTCTCTCATAGCGAACCATTGCGTTTGTTTTTATTTGCTTACAATCTATGCTAATCTCCCATCAAAAGTGGCACAGCTACCTAGAGGGTAAATTTGTTAGTCCATACTCTGTCTAGAAGCCGATATTTACGGAAAAACTTTCGCGGATCGTCCCCCAAGCCACTCGCATTGAAAAAAATAAAAGACGTCTATAGACGTCTTTGGCAGTCAGCGGTTGGATTTCAAAAGACGTCTATAGACGTCTTTGGAAGCGAATGAGTTAATCAAACTGATAACTGCATACCGTGCCAAAATGATGTCAATACCAAATGTATTCCCATCATCATATTTGATGCAGACAAATTTGGAAAACTATGTATTATATGCTTCTAAATTCAGTGGGACCCAGTGTTTATGTGATTGCTCTCACGCTGTCCTTTTAAAGTGACCGACTGACCAAAGAGAACGTGGGCATATACCGCCTACACAAAGGAAAGCTGGGGCTGAAATAACTTTCCAGGTACTTGATATTTGATAACGTTTAAGGATAGAATTAGATATGAACAAAAGCTATTTAAAAAAACATTCATGTTATTAAGAAATTGATCATTATTATTCTGACTGAAAATGAAACAGAAGTCACTCCTCTGCTTCTCAGCTGTTGAAAAGCCTCTTTTCTGGAAAAAGAACATGGCAGCAGGTCAGTAAAACTGCATCTGAATAAAGCTAAAAACTTCTGGAATAAAGAGCAAAGTGGAGACGTTTGGTCAGAACGCACAGAACAATAAGCCCAGCACATCAGCACAAACACTCATAGCAGCTGTCAGCACGGTGGAGGAGGAATGGTGATTTGGGCTGGTTCCGTAGCCCCAGGACCAGGAAGTCCAGCATGAACTCGTCTGGAAAACTAAAGTTCTCAGAGCCAGATGTAAGCCATCTGTCCCACAGCTACAGCTCATTAACGGCACGATGATCCCGAACACAGCAGCAGGTCCACAGCAGGAAGTCCAATAAAGAAAACAATCAAGGTCCTGCAAAGGTCCGGTCAGAGTCCAGTTCTGAGCCTGATGGATGCTGTGTTGGGACCTTCAAAAGGATGAGCACCGATAATGCAAAGTACAGAACCCTGGACGGCCATCTTTATCTGACAGAAGAGCGGGGGGGACTGAATTGATAAAAAACATTAAGAAAATCGCAATACTGGTTTGTGAAAGAAACCTTTAGAACATTCTGCCCCGTCAAAGATCGTTTTGGTTATGAATTACAGTTGGGTGTCTTTAAGTGCCTGGAAAAGTAGCCCGATGAGGCTGTGGAAGTCTTATTCGTGCTAAGAGAAGTTCTGCCAGTACTGTAGTGACCACAAGCTGATATGAGGTCTTAATAAACCGATTTTCAGTGCTAATTTTAAAAAAATCCTTTAAGTGTCAGTGGAAAGAGGCTCATATGTGCATAGGAGCACCTTTGTTATGCTTTTGACACGGGTTTTTCACCCCCCCGATGATTGCACATAGAACTGAGTTGTATTAATACACCATGCAGTTATTTAAAAAAAGATGCAAAAAGACGGAACAGTGTTTGAGGAGGTCCGTTTCCTTCCATTTATCAAATAGGATCCAGGAATGACTCGAGCTGCAGACTGATTATCTGGGTTAGTTTGTCATGTCTCAATTCTGCCTAATGTTATTACAAATAGATGTGACGGACTGGTGGGCTGACCACACTGGACCTCACCTCTTATCCAATACACTGCAGCCTTCAAGTAGCCCAACTTTGAATAAGCAAATAAAGAAAAAAAAAAGAATTACAGTCAGATATTCATTTTTAATGGTGTCATACAAACTGACAAGAAAACTCATAAAAAGAGGTTATTGATCAAGTGATCATTGGTTCCCCAAGCTCTCGGATCATGAGGTGGACTTTGGTTTTGACACATTAATTCCATATTTTGGCTCACATCCATTCTTTTTTATTGCTGTTTAGTCCAACTCGGAGGCTCTGAAGGATGGAGCCTATCATGACTATTCTCCAGTGAAGCTAACATGCATGTTTTTGTTGGTGTGCGGAAGCCAAAGCACTTGTCAAGAACCCACGCATGAATGGAAAAAACTAAACAAAACATGCAAATTCCAAACAGAAAGGCCCCCAGCTGGGATTCCAACCAGGAACCTTCTTGCTGTGGGGTGATGGAGCTCACCATGCAGCCCATTTTGGCTTTCATTTCACGTTTTGTACTAATACCATATGTTGTTGTTTATCAGACGTTGTGTTTAGCCGATTATAAATCTTGCCAGGCCAGAATATTTTCATTATCATTATTACCATATCTTGATATATATGTCTCATTTTTATTATGCTTGTGTTTAATTATTTTAATTGTTTTATTGAAATCAAGAGAAACCTTTATTTTGAATTGAGACATTTTAACTTGGATCTTATCGGGTTTGAGTCTCTGGTTTGAATGACAAAACTTCTTCAGGTTGGATTGTTTCCTGTTGGAGACCTAAATCTTTCCTTACATTGTCAGAAAATGGTCTGTCCCCATTAAACAGAAAAGTGCAGAAAAATAATCAAAATGCTTTCAACACAGAAATAGTAATACTCTCATTTTGAAGTCTAAACAGCGGGGTTTAGTCCGAACAGACCAAAGCTTTTCATGACAATCATTTTACGTGGGTTTGCATTTTCTGCACGTTTTGCCTTCAAAACAGATAAAAACACAGAATGCCTCCAGACGGTGCATGCGGGGGGGGGGGGGGGGGGGGATCCCACACAGCAGTATCTGTGTTTGTGTGGTGGGGGATGGGTGTGTGTTTATGTCCCTCTACTCAGTGAAGTCAAGGTGAATATTTTATGAATTTCTGTGGTTTGCCCATACCCTTGTTTCAGGAGTCGACTATAAATAACGCAGAGAAAACCGCTGAGGCCATTCAGGTCTGCCCTCTGCTTGATTTGCTTGATTTCAGTTTGTTTTATTATTGGGCTAGTAACAAATATTCATCGGGTTCCTCTTGACCTGGTAACTTCTTTAAGTATTTGAGCTTTGCAAGTCACATTCACACACTCTCATTCAATCCATACGGTCGGTACAGTCCAGAGGTTATGCAGTAAGAGGCTGCACAGTTCTTATTCTTATTCCCACACATTGTTAAACAAAGCTGAAGCAAAGTAGAGTTCAGTGTCTTATCCAGCTGCTTCTTCTGCTCCTTACTTTTGGACTTGTGGTGTGTGACTTACTTTTGGTCTTGCCTTTTTCTGTTAGATTTGTTTCTCTCTTAGTGTCTTCTCTACCCCCCAAAACACTTAACTCTAACAGAAGAACATGAAGGTCTGAAGGGTCCTAACCATGTTTGGCCAGACATTCTTCAGGCTAATGTTTAAACTGTCGAAGCTGCAATCTAAGCTACAGGTTTTTTGTGTTTTAATCATTCAGAGAGTGAAGAGAAGTATTTTCTTTTTATATAGAAACATGTGCTTTCTATTAATATTTCTCATCTCTGATCAACAAAAGCTTAATTGAGGAGCAGAGGTCTGTCATGTCTGTCTGTCTGGATTTCTGCCTGTTTTGGATTAGTTTCCTTAAGAAGAAACTCCTCCATGTTCTTCACCTTGTTTTCACAAAGCTATTGCGAGATATTTTATTTCCAGTGACACCGCTTCAGTGTTGCTTCAGCATTATGCATCATATCAACAGCGGAAAGGTGAAGCTCCGTCCTGGTTTGAGTTTTATTTTCTTTTTTAAATATAATTTATCAAACATAAATCATGATCCTTTCCACTTCCAAAATGTAAACACTCCTGTCATCTAACCAGAAAGTCAACTCTGCTTCACGTCCCAAATCCGTGGTGCCTTTTGATGGACCCCACCACCTTTCTTTGGTCAGTTCCCTTAAAGTCCAGTTTTATGGGATGCTTCAACCAGATTTGCTTCATTTATGTTGCTTTGTTTCAGATTTTCCTGTCAGGGATCCCTACAGCATGAGGATGTCACATGGTGGGTTTTGGCTGGAGTTTTATGCTACATCCAACCCTGTCATGTATAAAGGCCTCGGACCAGCAAACACCTCAACAAGTAACCTGGGATTAAATGCCCGACCGGCTCAACAGTGTTTACAGTTTCCATCAGTGTATACAGCTAATTAGGGCTGTATAGTGTATAGAACAAACATGATACTGGACACTGGACTAGAGAGCTGGACTAGAGAGCCCAGACATCTTGGAAGATGTACTCAAAACATTAGCGTGTGCCCTGAGTATCAGCCAAGCAAGGGGCAACAGTGTCAGAGATGGTTCATGAAGCAAAAGGATTAGGGAAAAGATGCAGAACTCCCATACAAACATCCTCTACCCAGTCAGTTTTTTGCAAACGCTCAGTCCATGACCAACAAAACTCATGAGCTGAGATTGAAGAATACTTTTAATGCAAACCTGGCTGCAATAAAAAGAACTGGTTACTGGACTGATTGGACTGCAAATGGACAAAGCATGTCAAAGAGGTGTGTTTCCATGCCAGTAACTAATGTGGCATTTCGGTTGGCATTGCGGAAAAATTGCAAACTTGACTTGGAGTTTATCACATTGAACTGCTAAGGGTGCCATCTTCTGAAGGAATTCAGCACAAAGTTTTTGACCAATGTTTACATCCATATATATTAATATATATATATATATGTGTCAACATCCAAAGGGGCATGAAGTCTCTGTGTGTGTGTTTGTGTTTGCTGTCTTTACAGCAGTATTTTCATTTAAAAAAAAAAAGAAAATTGCACAAAGCTTAAAAAGGGGTAGTGTGATGATGTGTCAAAACAAGCATTTAACATTGTGAAACTAATATACTGACCGTGAGATATGGATGCTTTTGTAATGCAGTGTATGATTTTCTAAATTGGGAGACAGCCATGACCTCATGTGTGATTACATGGTAGTACTTGATTCCTCTCTGTGCTGTCAACTATCTACTTGGTGAGATCAAGAGAGTACTTGATCCAGGCTTGTTTGTGACTCAGATTTTTTTAGTGAGGGATAAAGAATGACTGTATTTATCATTATGTGCTGAGAAAATAGAGAGGGAACATAAATTTCAATGCACTGTTGGCTGTCGGTAAAGTTTCATCAAATGTGATATGTTTCTCATTAATGGCTGAAGATATTGTCAGGGAATCTCCTTTACAGCTTTCTTATGTAACTAATGTTTCAACAGAAACTTGCCCAACTTCTGACACTCATGAAACAGTGTTTACCTGAGCAGTGTGATATGGGACGGCCTTTGGATCTCTGTAGTTTGTTTTTCACTGTAAAACTGGGATGTCAAACTCCGGTCCTCTGTGGGCCGCTGTCCTGCAGGTTTTAGAGGTTTGCCTGTTTTATTACACCTGATTCACATCGATGTGTTGTTAGCAGGCCTGTGCAAAGCTCAACAATGTCAAGAGGAGATCCAATTTAATCAGAATCAGATGTTCAGAAGCAGGAAAGCATCTGAAACCTGCAGGACAGCGGCCACCTGTGTGAACTCAGTAATTACGTAATCTGAGGGGGATTCCGTGATCTCAAACACGATGTTGCTTTGACAGACATAATATAGATCAGTACTTTGAAGGATGTAGATTGGGAGATATGGTCAGAGTAAGCACTTGAGGTGCATTTAGAATGGTTATAACAGCATGTTTTCCAAGAAACAGGTCAGTTATAGAGATCATTTATGTGTACGTGGGTAGAGATGTAGCTTCAAGCTCAGGTTTTTCCAGTTTAACCTAGCTTTGTTTGGCTTAATGTATCCTACATGATATGTCAGTCCAAAACTGAGGAAGCGAATCCCGGTTCATGGTGCTGCTCAAACATTTGTTTATTTTGCGTTTTGGAACGACTTACATCGTCATTATGCAGTATTGCATGTTTCACAAACATGGACATCAGTAAAAGGAAATGTGGCTGAATCAAGATAATGTAATCCTGTACACGTCTCTGTCAGTGATAAGAACTGCAGCCAGGTCATAGGACTGCAAGCTGAGAGTTTATGCCCAAGATATCTGCCAAAATAATTCAGTTAATTCTTGACGCAGTTCATAGCTTACCCACAGTCACTGCCAACACGCTTTGCTTCATCTTCAGCTCCCAGCCCGTTAATGGCTAATTTAAACCAAGTCTAAATCTCAGTTAACAGTTTGTCAGATGCTAAAACAAAAATGAATAAATGTTTGTACCTATAATATAAGAATACATATGCATGTAACTCCTCTTCCTGCATTCACAGGAAAATCAGACCACAATATGGTCCTCATCAACTACATCGATACACGTATTTTTTAGGTGACTTTGAAAATAATCTCACTAGTCTTGAGATAAACTGTGGGATGGTTTTGTCTGCACAGACTGAAACACACACTGTGAGCAATGTGGAGATACTGTCAACGCCATAACTAAAAATGAGAATGATTACTATTACCTCACAAAGAGAGCTAGGCAATTCCCAACAAGGATAGTATTAGTGAACACCAGGAGGCCTTTGGGGAGTGAGATGTACAGTTACTGAGGAGCGTTCAATTACTGCTGATGAAAGTAGTTGTATGGGAAAAACCAATAAATAAAGCTCCAGCAGAATAATGTAAGAAAAGGGTGTGCTTCAAAACACCCGTATCTAAAATGTATGTGCCTTTAGCAGGCTTTTGCAGAGCTTCTGAATATATCAGTTTAATTAGAAACAGGTTTAAAGAAGAAGAGAAACTTCTAAACGCAATGTGGCTGTGGCCCTCTACCCCTGATGTACTATGCCAGTTGTTATAAGGATTTTGGGGTTTCCTTTTTGCTTCTACCACCCAAAGTTAATTTGCAGAAAAACATGACAGGATGGATTCTTGGGTGAGTTGAAAGAAGAAAATCGTTTAGCCCTTATTCTACGAGGATCAAGTTGGGTAGAAATCTTCCAATTTAATGGCACAAGTCAACCAGGCATGGCTAACAAACAAGTCCAGATTGTCTGAGGTGCAGAAACAATCTGATGCTCTTAAATTCCCATAACTCCTGGTTCACACAGAGGACATTGTAACCTGGCTAACCTGCCAGTTCAGACAAACGAGACACACATGAGCTTTCCCCTCCGATGGGTTTTGGAGCCTCCAATTTGGATTCAACAAAGCAGACGTAGTTGCTTCTTTTGCTAAATACTTGTCCACGGAAAACTGGGGCCTTATAAGACCTGAATCAAGCCAGAAACAATGTTACCTTAAGTGTGCTCTCCACCTAGTTCACACAAACTTTTGTCCATTAGGATATGGACTAGAACAGGACTTCTTATTCCCAAACTTTTAAATAAAAATCCCTGGCCAAATATGAGTCCTATGTGTAACCCAGTTACAATTTTCGAGGTTTTAGTGTGTTGTCTCAAGGATTTCAAGGTTATTTTATTGATGATATTAACACCTTGTTCTCCTCCATCCCTCAGCATGACCTCCCCTTTTGCTGGTTGTCGGTTTGATTAAATATCATCTTGGATCATTTTACATTTCCAGGCTTTACACCTGTCCTGTATTCCCTCAAACTGCAACAAACCTCCAAAGCATGGTTCCTAGCCACTTCCGTACTCCGGCTAACTATGCCCGTAAACCCTCCAACACATTCTCCTCGTTGGAGGTTAATGATGCCTAAGAGTCTCTCTGCTCCACATTAAGCTCTTGTCTGAAAAGTCTGTGTCATCTATCCTTCAAATTTCCTCAATCCTCCCCATCTTACCCATGACTCAACAATTCCCTACTGATGATGTGGCCTGACCTTCGAGCCTCTGAAAGTAAATGGCATGAGATCAAAACTCCTCATCTAATGAGCGTTCGTTCTCTAATATGTTCTTTCTCACGCAGCCTTTCTGCTGCAAAGAAGACATTCTGCAATGAAAAGATCCAAAATGTCACTGACCCCTGGCAACTATTTTCCGACGTACAAAAGTTTGATAAAAACATACAAAAGGTCATATCAGCGTGCTTAGAACAGCAATTATCTTCTCTTCATTTTCTTTTTTAAAGGTAGGGGAAAAATAGACAAGGCAAGGCTTTGGACATCCTGTTTACATGATATAGTTTACCCAGCATTCAACATTTACCATTTAAGATCATAATAAGACTATTATGAATAAGCATAGAATTCCCTCATCAATCTTTTGCAGAAAGCAGGGGAAATCTGCTAAGTTCTGACAAGTCCATTCATCCATCCATTGTCGATACTGCTTATTCCTCGTAGGGTCGCATCGGGGCTAGAGCCTGTCCAGCTGACCTTGGGAAAGAGGCTGTACACACCTGGACAGTCCATCAAGGGTCAAACAGAGATGAACAACCACCACGGCAATTTACACTCTTCAATGAACCTAATGTGCATGTTTTTGTATGGTTGGAGGAAGCCGGAGTACCCCGAGGGATCCCACGCAGACACAGGCAGAACATACAAACTCCACACAGAAAGGCCCCATGTCCACTCCATCAAATAGTAAGGGTTTTCGGAATGCAATGGAGAAGGAATATCTGTTGAACATTCAACAACTTACAAAAGGGAATCAGGGTCCATCATAGGTCCATCCTGGAATGAACAAAATATGTACAGCTACAGAACGTATCATGGGAGTTTGACCAACCAATTTGCATTTGCTTTGTAGACTGGGAGAAGACTTACAACTGTGTTCCTCTTGTGTCGTTGAGATATCTTTGGATGCTGTACTCACTTTCATGAACTATCTGGTCTTTGTATGACCAAAACAGTATCCACATTCTTGGCACATTGTGGCATTTTGTGTGTGTTTGACTCTGACAGGCTTAACCCTTTTCACTTGTCACCCTTATGACTGCTATTCTTTATGATTTTCATGGATCTAAATGTTCTGGGAGAGGACACTGTCTGGTTCAGTATCTTCAGGGTAACATCTCTGATTTTTGTGCAGATGATTTGCTTCTGCTACTGGAGGAGTTTGCAGCTAAATGTGAAATGGCTTGGTTGAATGGTTTCCACATCTCAACTGAAAAAAAAGTGGAATGTTCTTGGGATTTTGTTTAAAATTGATTACAAGTTAGAGGCAATGATGGGCAGATAGATTGGGGATTTATCATCAGTGATGAGGATGCTGGTCCAATCCATTGGGGTGAAGAGGGAGCTGAGGTGGAGGGCAAAGTTTGCCGGTCTTTCTTCTCTAAAGTATGGTCATGGGATTTGGGAAGCAAAGGAAAAAACAATATTATGGATACAGATGGCTGAAATTGATTTCCTTTGGAGGGTTTCTGCCCTCAGAGGCTTAGGGATGTTGTGAAGATTTTGGGCTACAGCCACTGCCCCTGTACATCGAAAAAAAGTGGGGTATGGTCAATTTTGATGCCTAATGGTCACCTCCCTTTGGAGGAGGCCATAGAGCAGACCCACACATTGATGGACAGATGATGTATACCCTCTGGCATACGAATACCTTGGCATACCTCAGAAGACACTGGATAATATTGCGACGAAAGGGATGTCTTGGTAATTACAGCCAAAAACATACCCTTAACTTCAGCTGCCATTCTTTTAGTAATCCCAGAACTACCAGATGGGGTCAATCAGTTTTTTGTTTGTTTGTTTTTTTTGTTTGTTTTTTACACTTAGCAGTTGCGGCCTTAAGAAACAAAGCTCAATTCAATTTGATTTAGTTTTATTCACACACATTGTCCTGTATTTATATAGTAGCAAATCCAACTAAAATAATCTCTAGATCCTTTGGAGATGTAGGCCAGTTTTTGCCTGAATAAATACTGTTATGTTGTGATATGTTCTTATGTACCACACTGCATATATGATGGAACTGTGTGTGTGTGTGTGTGTTGTTGGACCATTTTCATTTTTTCATTTATCATTTTCATTTATTTTGAAACATGATATGATTTAACAATGTTTACATTGAATGCTTCATAAACATGCACCATGCACCAACCAGTACTTTTATGTTTCTCTGACATATATGGGTTCACGATATCATTGTGTGTGTTCATTTTTTGTTTTTTAGCAGTGTTGTTTAGTCTGAATATATTTTCTGATATGACTTAGGCTCCATTGTCATTTTCACAGGTTTGAAAAGCTTTTTTGTCGCGTCTTGTATTGTTGTGTGTTTTTGTTATCCGTAAATGTGGTTTGAATGTACATACTGACTTCTGTTGTCTTCAATGAGCACTGCATAATCCAGAAATGGGAGATTGTGGTTTTTTGCATCCCCCTTATTAACCAGATGTTTCAGTCCTCTGTGTTAATGTGCTTTATGACAAGCTAGTTTGGCTTGTCAGCAGGTCCGATGTTGGACTTTCTTCTATGTAGCGTCATAGGCCCTGTATGTGATAGTGTTTACAGAGGGTGCGAACATGGAGGTAAGGGGACCTAGTTGATACTGCTGATAATTGGTAGGACCATTCTCGTGTATCTTGGGAAGCCCTTAGATGCTTGGTGTGGTTTCCCCAGGGTGACGTTTATAGAAGAATGAGAGTGACTTTGCCCTTTTCCAGTTCTTGAAAGTTGTATACAACTTTCTTCTCGTAGATGGGTGTAGTGACCCACTTCAGGAGCTCATAAGTAGTGTTATTACTCAGATATGCTGTTATTCTTCTGTGATAATCAGCTGTGTTAAGAACTACAGTGATGGACATCAGAAGACATGCCATTATGCTCTATACCACCCTTTAGTCAGATTCTGTTACTTATTTTATTGCTAGGCTATAGAGCACTTTTTGTTTAACTAATTCACATGCATTATGAAAATGTACACCCCTACACAGAGAGTGAATTTACATACCAACATACAAGAAGCAAAGTTTAAAAATGCAGTAGGTTTTGTCCCAAAGCAATGGTTAAAATAAATAGTTTGTAAACAGTTAAAAATGCCTGGAACAGATTGTTATGTGTAATCGTTACTTCATAGATGAGAATATTATACTGGAAGGAAAGCATATGATAATGGTACATCTGTTGGGTGTAGTCTGATTGTTTCTAGACTAAAGTTTACCTTTAGCAAAAGGTAGGGATAAGCCAGAAATTGACAGAATAAAAACAATGCAAAGCAGTCAAAAAGTCTTTCTCTCCCATGTTCCATTATTCAGGTAAATCTGATCAGCATAACTGCTGTATGGAATCACACACTACGTCATCATAAAAGCAAAATAGAGAGACACCAGGTGAAGTAGAACAGCAATGTAATAAAAACTTCAGAACATTCAGCAGCCCACAAGACAGAGAATCTGAAAACCCTCAGATAACGATGCTGGCAGCTAAACATTGGTCATTACCTAAACCAGTGCAGTTCGGCTTTTTGTATCAGTGCAGTGCTCCAGGTGAGACAAAAGAATGCTGTGAATGAAGTAAACCTGAACAGTAAACATGAGAAAAACTGAAACAATATTGTTGTAAAGCATACAAAGCAGACAGTAACAAAGTAAACTTATTTGAGTACTGTACTTAAGTCTGTAAAACTACCAAAATCCTACTTTTAGTCCACTGCATTCCTCTGATGGCTTTTACAACTCTTTAATTCTGTTGGTTGTGTTTTTAATGGCAGTTTGCATCTATTTTGTCCCTCTGACACACTAAAATAACTCACTGCTCTTCTGTACAACAGGTGGCAATTTACAACTTTAAACTAGTTGAAAATGAAATAAGAAGAATTCTTTTTGTCCTATGAGTGTTGCCCTACAGGTGCACAGGGCGCTGACATCAATCCTGGGTTCGACTCAGAAGCTATCATTTCTTTTTAGTCTCAAGTTCAGGTGTAAACTGTACATGTAACATTTCAAGTTCCAGCTTTCCTTTCACTGCTGAAAAGATTTGTTTTCACATATTTTGATAATTCAAACTCAGCTACCTCTCATTCATAGTCTGTATCCAGATGGTCGTTGGTTTGAATCTCTGCCCCAGCACTCACTGTCTTTGTGCCCCCTGGGCAAGACACATAACCCACCCTGCCCATGGATGGCTGTGATGGTGTGACTGTGGTGGTCCTTTGGGGTCTTTTTAGCTGCAGAATGATCCTTCCAAACCAGAATGGGACTGAGGAGCGAATGAATATTGCATCAAATTGTAAAGCGCCTCTGAGTGCCTGGAAAAAAGCTTCACAAGGCGGATGCTTTCTTATCACGGCTGTTGTTATCATGAATGTGCAGATGCTGTCCCATCTAATGTGTGAGGAAAATGTCCCTAACTGTTCTCCACTACACTCAGTGAAAGTGGAAAACATTTTTTAAAGGGACATCGTGTAGTATTTCAAGTATTTTATTAGCCAAAATCATTTTCTTTATTTATATTTGTGTCTTCATTTGGTGCAAAATTACCTCTAAGATGATCTGACTTCTCATAAACGAAGAATTTTATATTTGCATATTACGCCATTTTGAAAATCTATAATGGCAGAGAGGGACATAAAGCACTAGTCTGCCTGTATAACTAATTATTACTTACTTATTTATTTATTTATTTATTTATTTATTTATTTATTTATTTATTTATTTATTTATTTATTTATTTATTTATTAAATTACAAACATCATCGCCTGAGAGAAAACTCGATGATGTGGAAGTCATGTTGTCATTACTTCTTGATGCATGACGGCTACTGTACCTGCAATACCCATTTGAAAACGCGAGGCACTAGAGAGCAAGATTTGTTAGAATGTAAAATACAACTTTACCGTTAGATGGGAGGAATTCCTACACCGCGTCGCTTTAAGATTAAAGATTTCTACGTACTTTGAATCCTTGAAGTTTTTGAAAGCAGACACTCCAGTACTTTAACTGAAGTAGTGATTTGGCAGAGCTACTTTTACTTTTAGTGGAGTAATATTTGACCGGTGGGATCTGCACTTTTTCTCCAGTAATGGAATTGAGTGCTTTGTCCACCACTGAAAGACACAACCAGTTTACAGACAGGATCAAGATGAATAGAAATCTGAGGATTGCTCTGTCTTATGTGTTTTTCTTGATTTTGTTTCACATATTTGAATAGTGAGGTTTGCTCTCTGTCTGCAGTGTGATGCTTCACTGGGCTAAAAGGCATTTGCTCTCATTGTGTCTTCTCCAAAGCTACACAGGTCAGCGCCTCAGAACTGCAGGATGTGTTTCAGGAGACTTCCTCCAATATCTTCCAGATAAACTCCAACGGTAAAGTGACTACTTATCACATAAACAGCATGTACATGTGAGTGTGTGTCCCTTTACGTGATGTGACGGTGAAAACGGTATTTGGGATGATTGTGAGATTTTGCTTCGTAGTATAGTGTGGAGTAAACTTGGATTTATTTCAGGATTAAAGCAGTGAATTAAGCATCAAAACTATCATATATATGATTTAAAAAAGCATCTTTCTCTCCAGGTTTGTCTTTTTAACTGAATTAGGTTTGCAATGTCTGAATTCTGACATTGGCCGAGGACCAGTGAGATAATAAAGAGATTGGCAAACTAATCTTAAGATCTGTGCTCGGCTTTAAAAGGACTGTAGAGTGTTTGTGGGTCCTTTGTAAGCTCGTATGGCTGAATAATGTGTTTGTTCCTCCAGTTGTCACTCTAGAGAAAAACCTTCAGTCACTGGGTACGTCTAAAGACACAGCAGACCTACGGCAGAGTCTGTGAGTAACACACACACACACACACACACACACACACACACACACACACACACA
>JABUIW010000019.1:18946552-18965168 GCA_013363375.1 Menidia beryllina
CACACACACACACACACACACACACACACACACACACACACACACACTCTGACCTATTACACTGGGCGACACAGCTCAGTGTGCTCTTCTTCTTTTTGTCTCATAATGCTTTTCTGTATTGATTGTTCTTTTTTAGTTAAGCGACAGAAATGACCAGATTCCACACCGATGACAAAGTGTCCAATCTCAGATGATTGCATCTGTTTAAAATGCATTACGTCCCACTGTTTTTCAGGCCCGACATCAATTCTATCGAACAATGCTACGGTGGGCCTGAAAAACCTGTATGCATGGCCGCTTTGATTTTCAACTCCGTTTTCTCTCTGCGGTATTGACGCTGAACATGACGCAGATTAGATCTAGTGAAAAGCTCCATGTTATTCCGAGGCTATTAGTGTTTTGAAAAATCCTCATGAAGAAAGCTTTTGAAAATGCCGATAATTCACCAGGCCCACGACTGGAGGACTCTGTTTGTCGCTGGGCTCTGAGGCTGCCGCAGTTCTCTGCCGGCACAAACTGGATCAGTAGCTTGATGAGGCACACGTTCATTCCTCGGCTTTTTCCGAGGAACAAAAGGGAAATTTCAGAGCAAAAACTTTCAAATGGTCATCGTCTCAGACTGCACTTTGACGCCTGGGGCGACATAATTCTTGGTCTGTTTACTTTTTATTAACCCCACTGAACAATTAAGGTAAAAAATCAATAGAGTGGAACCCAGAAAAGCCCATTTCAGATAGATTTGTGGTCCTCGGCAGAGAGTCCAAGTGAATCCTATATATATATATATTCTTCTTGCCAAGCCACATAAAGCCATGCTGGTGGAATTTTAAAATCTGTATCAATTGAACCGGTTAATCAGTGCAGATGTGCAGATGTCTGCCTAAACCAGGGTTTGATTAGGTTTTGATAGTTTGACGATGAGTTTGCATTGTATATATTTCTTTAGTGTATAGATGTATTAATTTGATTATCTTTTATTCATTGAGATATCTTTTTCAAGATAAAAATGTATATTACTTTCTTAACACGATTAAAAAAAATTGTTAATAGTATTGTTTATTCTAAATAACATCTTGCTGAGTTACTGCCCAGCATTAAGGCTTCTAAATCATCCACATGTCCAATCCTTAGATTCATTCATTCTACCCCTCATCCACACAAATATACTCCTTTAAATCTACTTACCACACTATTAGTATAGTAGTCAACTGTATTATTATTTAAGCCAACTACAGACCATTTTTTAACCTTCCCCCTTCTTCCGTAAAATAATTGAAAAGGTTTCCTTAAATCTATTAATCACCCTTTCCAGAAAAAGCAGTTTGGATAAAACGCTTCCAGTAAGGCTTATGACACATTGAAAGGATTACATTACATTCATTTTGTTGATTTAGAAACGACAAAAAGTTATTTTTCCTTTTTTGTGTATGTAGGAATTTTACTTCACCTGCAAATGTGACTAAATCTCCCCCTTGCAAAAATGTATTCAATACATTTATACTCAATAATCTACATCTGTAAAGGACTTCTAGCTTGGCGATTTGATAGTTTCTTAAGATATGTTGGTTAATGCGAGACATGGAATCCCTATAGCTTACAGGTCAAACTAATCCTGTTTCAGAACATGTGACATTTTAGAATTTGTAAAGATTTGTAAAGTGCTGCACACTGAAGCTGCTTGAAAGATAATGCGGAACATAAATCTCAGATATCTCATTTAATATGTTGATTGCATATTATTTAATTATTAATACATTCATTAACCTTTTTTTTTCACCAGTTGCTGTTAATGGAAATGCATAAACTTCTCCCTCAAAATTGAACCGTAAGAGGTTTGACACGGCTTGTTTGCTTGTTGAACCACATGAACGGCTTCATCAGGAGGTGTTTAGTGGTTAGTTAACCACCGAACACTAACTAACTAACTGATTCTGATACCTGTACATCTACTGCATTCAGAATTTCTTGGACCCTCTCCTATTATGACCAGCTTTGTCTGATCTTTTACTTCTTTCCCTGAAAAAGACCACATACTACTTATCCATATATTGTTCTAGGGACTCAAAGAAAACTACAGAATTGTTTTTGTGGAAAAAGCCAAGTTATTTATTTATTTTTTACACAAGCATGTCTAATTTGTGCCTGTGAGTACAGCCGCAAACCCACCATCTGCATGCATTTCTTCAGGCATGATTTTTCAGCTCTGGAGGTTAATAGAATTTGACCCACCCCTGTAATCGTGGAATTGCACTAGGCAACAAGTCTAAGTGGATTAATGGCTGGCACCCTCTAAGTGTCATTGTCTTTGTCAGCACACCACAGGCATTTACTGGTGATCGGGCAGTAACACACTAAAGGAAAAGGGGGACACATTTAGCATGGATCGCACTGGAATGATCACTTTTAAGGAGTACATGAGTTCAGAAAGACTCTACCATGTGGTATGCAGGTACTCTGACCACTTCCTGCCTCCATCCAGAAACATGCATTCCAGGTTGTTTTCAGACACACTGAAAACAACACAATTGGGTACCGGAACATTAACAAATGTATTTCTTTTTCAAGCAAAACACAAATAGATGCATCTCAATTTCTAACACCATGCGTAGCCATCAGTCATTTATTTCATTCATATATCAGCACGTGTGTAAAGTAAATTCTAAACTAAAGATCTAACAGCTGGATCTTGTTTGTGTTGTTTCTTTTTGCTGAACCCCTTTTCCCGAGCTGGTACCGTACAGGAGGCCTCACTCTTAAACCCAATACCTCGATAGAGAGAAGGGCAATAGCTACAGCTCCACCGGGCGTTTCGACTGGACACCATTTTAAATGCACGGATGAAAAATCAGTTATTGACAAAAGTGTGTTCAAATTGTCCTTCTGTGGGCTCCATATACTATTACAGAAGACATCAAAATCATATGACTTTGAGTTACTCAAACAATCGTGTCAGATTAAATCAAATCAGAAATGTCATTAGAGCTTAGCAACAGCTCAAAGTCCTATCATCCTGACTTTTAACAAAACCTCTGACACACTTTGCATGAAAAATGCAAGCAGCGCATTTTTGTTCTGTAAAGTGGCTGCATTAATAACCATTGATCATGTAACTTTGGAGCTTGTAAAGAGCTCCTGGCCCAAGATATGATCCCCATCCTCCTTATCTGGACATGTTAGTCCAGTCTTAGGAGCCACCTTTAAAAGGATTCAGGTGTAAAATGATATATTTACATGTAAAAGGACCATTTTAGTCATCTTAATGTGCTTCGTGACAAGAGCTAAAATCTTATGCAGTGTTTATTTAATATTTTTCTCTGAGGTGTTGCCTCTGAAGCGCTCTGCGCTGGTAAATAGGGAAATTATGTAAGGTTGACTGGCTCCAAGTTGTAACTCAGTAATGAACTTATAATGTTCAATTACGCTATTTGGTAATGCAGAGGGGCTTGGGATTTACATTGTAATAGTCTGTTGTGACAGTCTGTTATGACAGTAATTCATGACAGACTAACTGTTGTAATTCATGCCAGAAATATAGAAAAACGGAGAGGAGTGTGTTTAATGCATACACATGGTGTCATTAATATCGACAGGTTTCCCATAAATTGCTAAAAATGTTACTTTTATTAATGTCAGATTGCATTTGGAGAGTGTCTACAGATTTATTGTGTCTGTCACGCACATTTCCCGTCGCCCATCATGTGCAGCCCATCAGACATGATTTATTTGACTTTGTGCTTATGATGGGAACACAGTGTTGTGTCATCAAACAGATGAGTCTCACTTACCAAACTTAGAAAACAATTACTTCCTTGCTAGGCCGTCAAATGTAAAAGTTAATTTTATGTCTTTACACAATCACACGCACACAATTAAAAGAAAAAGCAACAAAGGCGTAAATACTTTCTTTAAATAGAGAAACAATAATATTTAACCATTCAGCTTCACAACCCTGTGTGAAGTTAGATTCTCCCCCTTAAAGGGGACATATTATGCAAAACCAAGTTTTTAATAATTTGATTGTGTACATTTGGCACTGCGGAGTGCCTATCAGCAGGCAAAGGGTGAAAAAAAATGACTGGGTCATGTTTTTGTGGGCTGCCTCAGTCTGAATCCAGGAGATAAATCAGGAGGTTTCAGGAGTGGGTAGTTTCTGACGTCATTAGCTCTATTATAATATTCCAGCCTTTCACCTGCATGTTGCCCCCCCCCCCCCTCAGCTTACTCCCCTATCTGTGGAGACGTCGTGGTAGCGTGAGCGTTAGCATGGTTGCATTAGCATGGGAGCGTTAGCGTGGTAGCGTTAGCGTGCCGGCTATTGGGCTTCATCCTTATGGGGTTTTGACCAACGCTTGTCACAGACATTACATTAGGACACCAGGTAACTATCTTAACTTGTTGAAATTGGATATAATACGTCTCCTTTAAGGTAGTTTAGCCAACGCTGTGTCACGGCTTGACGATACACAAAAAGGTTTCAAGAGCCGACATAACAGTGGAGTTTCAGAAGAAGAACTGAGTTTATTTAGATTTTCCAAAGATGTGGGAAGCAGACAGAGAATGCAGGTTGAGAAAGAAGGGAAACAGTTACTGTGAGACCCAGAATGAATGAATTCCAACTGATTTGACATGATTTTACAGAGACGATTGGATTTTTTAGCACGTTTCTAATTCTTCTTCTTCTTCAATAACAGTAAATTGAACGCTGTAGTTCTGATAGCTTTTGCCTCTTGGATGACTTCAGCTGCTCGGCGATGTCGAAATGCATAAATGGGTTTCATTATGTTTTCTTTGCTATCCTTTAAACACCACTGCAGACTACAAAAGAGGAATTAACACTACAAGTAAAATATACCAAAAAAAAGTGTTTAATGCTTATTAAAGAAAATGCTGGATAAACTTTGTTGTGATAAAACTGATCCATGATAACATACAGAAAAAAAAATATATATATATATATATATATATATACACTATATTGCCAAAAGTATTTGCTCACCTGCCTTGACTCACATATGAGCTTAAGTGACATCCCGTTCCTAATCCATAGGGTTCAATATGACGTCGGTCCACCCTTTGCAGCTAGAACAGCTTCAACTCTTCTGGGAAGGCTGTCCACAAGGTTTAGGAGTGTGTTTATGGTAATTTTTGACCATTCTTCCAGAAGCGCATTTGTGAGGTCGCACACTGATGTTGGACGAGAAGGCCTGGCTCTCAGTCTCCGCTCTAATTCATCCCAAAGGTGTTCTATCGGGTTGAGGTCAGGACTCTGTGCAGGCCAGTCAAGTTCATCCACACCAGACTCTGTCATCCATGTCTTTATGGACCTTGCTTTGTGCACTGGTGCACAGTCATGTTGGAAGAGGAAGGGGCCAGCTCCAAACTGTTCCCACAAAGTTGGGAGCATGGAATTGTCCAAAATGTCTTGGTATGCTGAAGCATTCAGAGTTCCTTTCACTGGAACTAAGGGGCCAAGCCCAGCTCCTGAAAAACAACCCCACACCATAATCCCCCCTCCACCAAATTTTACACTTGGCACAATGCAGTCAGACAAGTACCGTTCTCCTGGCAACCGCCAAACCCAGACCCGTCCATCAGATTGCCAGATGGAGAAGCGCGATTCGTCACTCCAGAGAACGCGTCTCCACTGCTCTAGAGTCCAGTGGCGGCGTGCTTTACACCACCGCATCCGACGCTTTGCATTGCACTTGGTGATGTATGGCTTGGATGCAGCTGCTCGACCATGGAAACCCATTCCATGAAGCTCTCTGCGCACTGTTCTTGAGCTAATCTGAAGGCCACATGAAGTTTGGAGGTCTGTAGTGATTGACTCTGCAGAAAGTTGGCGACCTCTTCGCACTATGCGCGTCAGCTTCCGCTGACCCCGCTCCGTCAGTTTACGTGGCCTACCACTTCGTGGCTGAGTTGCTGTCGTTCCCAAACACTTCCATTTTCTTATAATACAGCTGACAGTTGACTGTGGAATATTTAGGAGCGAGGAAATTTCACGACTGGATTTGTTGCACAGGTGGCATCCTATCACAGTTCCACGCTGGAATTCACTGAGCTCCTGAGAGCGACCCATTCTTTCACAAATGTTTGTAAAAACAGTCTGCATGCCTAGGTGCTTGAATTTATACACCTGTGGCCATGGAAGTGATTGGAACACCTGATTCCGATAATTTGGATGGGTGAGCAAATACTTTTGGCAATATAGTGTATATATATATATATATATATATATATATATATATGAAAGTGCCTGCAAAGCCTTGTGAGGTCGGCCCTCCATACCAACGGCACATCATAAAGTGTAACTATGGCAATTTATTCTGAGATGAGAAGCTTTGCTAAGGAGTCAGATCTAATTTCTCTGCTGAGAGATAACAATACTCCTGTGCACCCAATTACTGAGGTTCTCATTGGGCAGACAGTTGGTCAGGCACTTCAGGAAGTGGGCAGAAATGCCACATCTGTGTTTTGGACTCGGATCGGGGCTGTGTTTGTGTTCTCACCTCATCCTCCTCCACTCTTATCCAGCAGGCAGCACTCTGCCTCTCAAACCCACAGAAGTGCTCGGTCCTCTCCAGCCTCTGCACTTCTCCACAGCCTGGTGGAAGCAGCTGTGGGTGGATGCTCACTTTCACATGCGCATTTAAGTCTAACTCCCTTTCCAGAGCCTTAGATCTGCGTATCTGAGTCCACAGTATGGGTTTCATTTAATAACGCAAAAGTCTCCAAGGTCCTCTGCCTGAATCCTGCCCTCAGACTAAATGAACTTGCACACGAGTTTTTGTAAAACTTTTAAGTGTTTCCCATAAAAATGTAGATATTTTTAAAAGCAGAAAATGGAGGCATGAAGGGTAGCATGATATCTCCTCTTGGAGCAATACCGTGACGCCGGCACCTGAACCTGGATCTCTCAGTGTGTGGGCCGACCTCTCGTGTTAGCTGATTACGCACATCATTAGTATGCGCAGGTGACACCTCCAAGCTTTTTCAGGCCACAAAAATCTATCTTGCAAAAGCTTTGCCTGGAACATTTCTAATTATCATTATTGTAAAGTAAAGTATATGTCTGTTATTGTACCAGAAATCATATCAAAATCTTTCTGTCTGTTACTTTTATGTTTATATGAAATTCATATATCACAATGATCACTTGTATCAAACCAGGAAAGATTTTTATTACTATGCACTAGAAAATTAGAGCTTCATCCAAAAGAAGACATTGTAAGATAAAGTTCTGAGAGACAAATACTAACTGAAATTCCACCAATCTCCAAATTCCCAGTATAACAGGACATTAGTTTCCATCACAGTTCAGGTCTGAGCTGCACGTGGTTAGCTCAGTAGCATTAGGTCGTAATTTCAATCATCGCGAGGTTGGAGCTGGAGTTTTTGGCTTTACTTTTTTATTTAAAACCAGGGTTGCTCCCTCAGACATGATGCTGACCTGTCCGGCGGTCAGCTGACCAGCTGAAAACAGTACTTCTGTAAAAGAGGCTGTTTGACCTGGACCTCAGAAAAGCCGTTTACTTAGTCTTTGGGATTGATTGTAAGTGTCAAAAAGGTGCCTTTATCCGGACTTTCGACGGTTCCGACTTCTATAAAAGAGACTCTGTCCGTGTGCTGGACACAGCTCCTGTTTGAATGTGTGACCGTCGGTGCTCAGCGGCGCGCTGCTATTTTAACTATTATTACATTCCTGACATAACGACGGCAGTCTGAGAACACAGCCCCCACCATCACCACCTCCAGAGTGCAGCCTCCTCCATCCCTGACACCTCCCCCTGCAGCCACCTGCTCTCCAACTCCTCCACTCGCCTGCACCACAGCCATACAGAGCTCACCGAGCACGCAGGAGAAACACACAACAGAAAGAGGTGACTGATTGAAATTCACAGTGTGATTTTTTTTTTTTTTTTTTTGCGTGCTGTTTTTAGCTCGCAGGCTCTTCGGTCTGTTTTGGGAGGAGATGGTGATAAGCAGATGTGTCACAGTCCAGGGATACAGCAGAGGTCCTCCCGGGTCCTCTGATGGGAGCCAGAGATGATTGTTTGAGTCTGTGTCTGGCGTGGGTGGAGCCTATCCTGACTCATTGATGATCCATCACAGATAATCAGCACAGAGCTTATTTTTATATATTGCAGCTGAAAGTTTCAAGAGTTTACTTTTATCATTTTTTCTCATCAGTAAACTTATCTCGACTAGCACTATCTAAGTTGTCTGGATTTAATATGACAATACAAGATCATTCTAATACAGGTCATGCATAGGTGGGCTTTCCCAGTGCTTTGATCTTCTCTGATCTCCATCCATCCATCCATCCATTATCAATACCGCTTATTCCCTCATGGGGTCGTGGGGGAAACTGGAGCCTATCCCAGCGGTCAACGGGCGAGAGGCAGGGTACACCCTGGACAGTCCGCCAGTCCATCGCAGGGCCACACACAGGACATACAAGGACCAACAACCACTCACACTCACATTCATTCCTAAGGGCAATTTCCCCAATCTCCAATCAACCTAACATGCAGGTTTTTGGACTGTGGGAGGAAGCCGGAGAACCCGGAGAGAACCCACGCAGACACAGGGAGAACATACAAACTCCACCCAGAAGGGCCCTGGTTCCCCCGGGATTCGAACCCAGAACCCTCTTGCTAGGAGGCGACAGTGCTAACCACCACACCACCGTGCCGCCCTCTTCTCTGATCTCTTATATTTTAATCAAATTTGTCCCACCTTTTTTAGTTTTCTTACAACTCCATCCGTGTTTATCTCAGTTATGCTGGCTTCTTATGTTAGCTTCACACCCTTTGTTGTCTGGCTGATTGCTTGTTTTTCTGTTCTCCAACACCTTCAGAACTTCATGGCAAACCTGGTGAACGTCCAGTACATTTTTCCCAGTGTCATGTCACTTATTAGTCAAGCGGTCCAGCATTTATTTTCTGTATCTTGCCGTGGCTCTTGTTCATTCCTGTTAGTTCTTGTAACTTTATCTTGCATGTTTGGCCTTGCCTGATTGTATGGATTTTCGTCTTGTTTATGGACTTTTTATTTGCCTGCTCTCCTGTTTTCTCTGCCTCACTTACCACTAACCCATGCATGAATTCCCATTAATAAACATTTTGTTTAGAATGTCCCTGTCAATACCCACAATTTAGTCAGAAAAATCCAAAACAAACTATACTTAAATAAATAATGAATAAACAATCAACAATAACTTAGCTTTAGAGTGTGTTCGGGTACAGATATGTTAAGTTTTGAAATCTTTTTTAATGAATATGAAGCCTTAGTGAAGCTTTTATTTTGTATTTTTGTAATATTTTTGTATAAAAAAATCCGGCATAGTCTCCATGTTGTATATTGTATATTAGTATGCAGCAATACAGGAACTAAAGATGAGTCTCTTATACCCATATTCTTAGGTTTCAGGGTAAATTCAGCCATATTTGTTTTCCTATTGTTTTTCACTGGCTGGCTCATGGTCAAATTAAAAACAATATTCCTTCCTAGAGTGATGAAATATCGTTTCCTGTGATGGAATGGCAACGTCTCTGTGCCGTACGCCATGTTTGGGGTTAGTTCTAGCCTCCTTTAGGAAAAAAAAACTCTTTGAGACAAATGGATAGAATAGAAAACTGATGGATGATATTTTATTTTATTCTATCATGAATCTTTCATGATTTTACTGTCCAATGTCTGTGGCATACTTTCAAAGATATTTTCACAAAAAGAAATAAGATTTATCATTTTAAAATATCCCGACAAATTAGGGACCACTCAATTTTGTGTCTCAGTATAGTTTTAGGTAATTACTCACCTTTCTGCTTAGGTATTCACAGTGTAATTAGGATCCTGTGCCTTTGCATGTAGTATTACTTGGTGGAAAAAGTTCTCGTTCAGAGTTTGCCGTAACCCTGAGGGTAAACACACAACCACTACACTCAAATGACTACACTCAAGATGTAAAAACAGTGAATATTTTCATTAATCTTTCTGGACAAAGGCCTTTTGTTTTTCTCATTCTCTTGTTTCCTCCCATTTAAGCAGCGAATACAACCCTCAGGACAGTCATGTTTTCTTCAACGACTGTGATTCTCTCAATTTTAAAAGGGCGGCGATTTCATAACAGGATTCATTCCTGGTCATTGCTCTGTGTTTTCATTTCTATAAGCAGAGCACTTGGACACATGTAATAAAGCACTTTCTTGCATAAAGACCACACCTGTTTCAGTGCCTCCGGCCTCCTGCTGTACCTCTGAGAGTGTGCAGGTTAGGGAGCGAACCTTCAGTTCGTGCTTAAGGTGTAGTGAGCTGATCACATCAGCCAATACTGGACCTTCTCATCACATCACCAGCATCTGACTTGCAGCATGGTGTCATTACTGATGCAGCCACAACCATCATCGATCTGTTCCCTCAACAGTCTTCCCCTTTTTCATCTCTTTATAAACCTTTGAGTCTGCTTCTGCCCCTCATTCATTACCATTTAAACCTTTTTTATATCTTAACTCAGGAAATGAAGGATGATGGAAAATATTTCTATCACAGCGTGTAAATGTTATATGAGATAGAGTAATGCGTGGATGATTCATGTTTGAAAGTGTGAAAATGTGCATTGAATGGTGAAATGCCTTGTAATTATCCATTTAATGCAAAGATGAACCAGGTTCATTTGGTTGAAAGAAAGATAAACACAGCATGAAACCATTTTTAAATGTTAAATGCATAAGAGAAGAAGCGGAAAATGTGACTTTATTGATACTATGTGATCAATAAAATCATTGGACCTGGTGAAAAAGTTTGGGTTACCCCAAGCAGGCAATGACAATAAATTCTAAGATCTATTAAATTAGGTAGTCAGTCAATACGGTTTCACAAAAGGGGTTAAACTATTGTCCACACGATAGTAAAATGTTACTGTTGGTCCCATTTTTTAATATTTAGGCTAAAATGGACTGATATCAGAATTCTGTTAAACATTTGTAACATGGCTGTAAAATAGGTTATAAGATTACCACAATGGTTTGTAGTTGACACAGATGTTTAGGTTATATTTCTGAAGAAACTCTGAAGAAACTTAAATCAGCCTAAGATACTTGGAGGGCAAACTGCGGGAGCCATGCAAGGAAATTTGTTTTTTCTTGTGTAGATAACATTGTTTACAAAGGTCAAGATGCACACACCATGACATTATGACCTGTGACAGGCAAAGTGAGCAACGGTGCAATATTGTGCTGGAAAAACGTGTATCCTGGTCACACATACATAGACTTCCCTTTGACAACTCTCTAAACATATTTCGCAGACCAACGTCCTCTGATGTAATAGCATCTGTGGGACATAAGCCCAATACAAGAGGGAAACAGAAATTAATAAAATATGTTGAAAATAACATCAAACAGCTAATGAAACAGGAACTAACCAGGAGGAAAAACCCCAGAGACATGAACTCTCTGAGCAGAATGTGTCATGTGGCTATGGAATAGCGCACAGCACTTAGCTAAGAGTTAGCATTGTAAGAAAATGTGAAATTTAAAGAATGCACTTCTACATATTGCTTTACATATTTACAATGTTAAATTTATTTTACATTAATTACTTAGTGCATAAACTTAGGTATGTGCTCTTATACAGTATATACTCACATAGATTATTTTAGAATATGTTATTGCTAAGTATTAAAAGCTGCTTAGGTAACGGGTAACACTTCACTTAAAATACAACATCTTTGCTGACTTTTCTGCTAGAGGCATTGGCTCAGATTCCATTTAATCATATTTAATTCTTGCTACACAATGCACTCCATCCCATCTTTAGCTCTGCTTTCATATACGATTGATTGCAGATCATGTTTTTTTTCATTTTATGTTCAGTTGTGACATTTAGTTTGCCCGTAAACAGGCATCAAATTAGTGTCATGCACCTTCTTGCCACAATTCACTGTGGCCTGTGTGAGCACACCCTGCTAACAGTTTCATGAAGATCAATATGTGAGTCGCATCAGAGGTGGTGTGTGCAGTGGTCTGTCTCTGTGGGACACGCCAATATAGTGTCAACTCCTGAAGATTGGTAGGCGAAGTTGCTTGTGACCCTGGGATGACCCGAAAGCGCCGATATGTAATAACAATCTTAACCTGGTGTTCCAGCTGACATGTAGCAGAGTTATGAATATGACGGAAGCTTCAACCTTTCACCTCACTGGAAAGAAGAAAGTAATAGCAGAGAGGATTAGGTCGTTAAACTGTTCAGCTCTATCTGACTCCAGTTAAAAGACAGACTTGGATTCATAGAATTATTCTTGGAATATAAGTGTAAAAGAGAACCATGCTCCTTTCTACGTCTGTTCTGGACAATGGTGCAGACTGAGATGTTGATTGAGATTTGATATTTTCTGTATCAAATTTCCAGATGAAACCGTCTACCGTACATACCATCCAGTTCCAGGCTAGAGCTCACATTTTTTAATCTTTTCCCTCTGAGTAAGAGCCATACTTTTACAGAGCTTAGTATGGACCATTGACACCATGGACAGCAGTTTTTCATGCAGTACAATTCAGTTCCATAATACTTCATTAATCCATCCATCCATCCATCCATTTTCGTAACGCTTATCCATAATGGGGTCACGGGGGAGACTGGAACTTCATTATTCCTTCATAGAAAATGATTGTGATACACTTTTATTTGTCACCAAATGTATTATGTTAGTGTGTAAGTAATGCTTCTTCTACTGAATGCTTCTTCTGAAACATTCTGAGATGTTAGTGATGCTTTTTTGTGACTTTTGAAGGTTGATGATAAATAAAAGTACATATCCATTGTAGGTTTCAAATCTCATTATTTTGTAAATTCTTTTGAGAACAATCACATACAAGTCTATTCAAAGTTCAATTTCTTACTTAGAGCCATTTTTAAATCATATGGATCTCATTGGTCAAGCCTCTAAAAGGCACCAAAGCCTACTCATATTAAAAAAAGTGCAGCTAAAGTGGATGCAGTGATGAACTGTTATAAAAGTGAATCTACTCTAGCCAAATTATTCTATTATGCAGCAATATGGATGTTATTGGAATGTTCAGAATGGTCCAACAGGACATTAGGACATTTATTAAGGCAAATTATTTGAATAATTCCAAACAAACCGTTTACTGGAACACTTAATGACTTTTTGCTGCTTTGGCTTTTTTTTTAAATGTTGAAAAATAAGTAGTTTCTTACAAATATCATTAAATAACTTTTTGCAGAAAAAAACAATGAATCACATTTTTTTCATCATTTTTCAACAAATCTTACAAAGAGTGAAGGTCTGTTCACATTAAATAGTTTGATTTCACACATGGAGAGTTTTATAGAAAACTTTAGACAACATTTATTTGGCCTAGAAAAGGAAGACAAATAAACAGCTACGTATGCAGGAGAAAACTGATGCTTTCATAATTACTTTCAAATGATTTTCTTGGCTTTTTTTTATCTTCTATTTCTTTGTTTGTATAATTTATTTTGAATCATCGTCATTTTGATATTACCACAGTTATTAAAGTTCAGACTGACAAAAGAGCCTCAGCTGCATTTATCATTTGTTTAGTTTTTTTCGGAGCATTGAAAAAAATAGGAGACCTTTCCAACATTATTCATCAAAGTCTACAGCAGATTAAACAATGGTGGCTGCTTTACTTTTCTTTTCTCAGCAAACAAAACACGCAGTCTCGTTCAGCTATAGACGTTAGACCTGGAATAAAGAATAGTTGTATACAGCCTGAAGTTAGAAAATGCGGATTTCATCAGAAGCGGCTACTGCTGCTCGTCTGAAGGGTCATAAGGCCATTTTCAAACTATTCGGAGTCCATCATTCTGCAGAGAGAACGATTATTCCCAAGTGGAGGACATTCAGGACGGCTGTCAATCTCTAAGAGTCAAAAACCCAAAAGCTGCATTTGGACTCTTCAGGGCCTGGTGAGCAGGTCAAAGGTCAATAAGCACAGTTAGAAAAAGGCTGAACAAGTTTAGCTTGTTGGTTTGGGATGGAGGACAAAGCCTCTTCTCTGGAAAAAGAAGATGGCAGCAGGGCTCAGGTCTGTACAGCCGCATCTGAACTCAGCTCCAGACTCCTGGAACAAAGAGCAGAGGGGAGACGTTTGGTCAGAACGCACAGAAACCAAACCCAGACGCCTCACAGCCGCTGTCCGAGCGATGGGGGGGGGGGGGGTTTGGGCTGGGTCTGCAGCATCAGGACCTGGGAGTCCACCAAGAACTCCTCTGGAAAGCTCTCAGAGCCAGATGTTGGGACATCTGCAGTGGTTGAAAGTACTCATACAATGTACTTAAGTAAAAGTACAAATACACAGACAAAAATTTACTCAAGTAAAAGTCAAAGTACCACATTATTATTTTACTTAAGTAAAAGTAAGAAAGTACAAGCTTTTAAAACTACTTAAGTATTAAAAGTAAAAGTACTTGCCAACCATAATACCTAACGGCTTATATAATGTCATTAAGTGTACCTATCGTATTTAGTTTTAATAAATCAGTAATGTACCATTTTAATGAGCAATGCTGCAGATAAAGCATGTTTTTATTGTGTTTACCCCCTGTGACAGTTTAGATTTAGATATTTTATGCAGGTCCTGCGTACTGTGCTGCTCTTCTTGAGGGAGGGCCTAATGGTTATTTCCCGCTTTGGATTGGTTCAGCGGACTGATTCTGCTCTCGCCATTGGATACTTTCAAACTAACGAACAAATCAAAAAAACCGAAATGCGTCTTGGATGTAACGAGTAACGAAACGCTGCATAGAAATGTAGTGAAGTAGAAAGTACAGATACTTACTGTTAAATGTAGTGGAGTAAAAGTAGAAAATATCCATTATTAAATCTACTTAAGTAAAGTACAGATACTGTACTTAAGTACAGTAACGAAGTACTTGTACTTCGTTACTTCCCACCATTGGACATCTGTCCCACAGCTAAAACTGGGCCGACACTGGCCCGTCCACAGCAGAAAGGTCCAGCCAGAGTCCAGACCTCCGCCTGACCGAGACGCTGGGGGGGGGGGGGGGGACAACAGGATAAAGAGTTAACTCAGTAGCTGCAAAGAGCCAGCTGCTGGTAAAACTTTCTTTGGCAGCAAGAAATTGAAGAAACGCTATCTTGATGGTGTTATCAGTCTCTCAGATGGTTTTGGAGGAATGTTGGCCCTCTATCATTTCAATCATGGCCTCAGTTAAGGTTTGCAGCATCGGTTTCTGCACAGCTCCCAAAAGGAAAATGCTTTAGTACGGTATATATGTTTGAACCTTTAATATGTATATACACACATATAAAATGCATATGTACTGTATATATGTGTGTGTCACACGTTGATCAAACTGTAAAGATGCTGTGTTATTTATTCTATACAATATTTGCTTTCTTTATGTTATTGTGGTGGTTAGACTCATTGATCTCAATGCCCCCCCCCCCCCTTTTTTCTCCCCGCCTTCTTCCTCCAGACACTCCACCCAGCAGCAAACCAACAAAGTTATCACCACCACCAGCCAACTCATCAAACAGCTCTCTGATATAATCAGCGGCTCTTCACGGGTATTTTGACTCCCCTCTACCCCTGTTTGACCATCAGTTAGAAGAATAAACCGCAGCTTAAATGGAATTTTGCTTAATGAAAGCTAATCTCATTTTGTTGCACAGCAAGACCGTCTGCGCCTGACTCGACTAAAGACTGAACTCTCCGAGTCTGTGCAGCGCTATGGGGACCTGCAAAAGGTATCAGATATGTTAGAGAAATACTTAGTTACGAAGTATAAATCAATTTTGTTGTTGCATTGATAAAAAAGGGAATGATATAATACAGAATGAAAGCACAACGATGCTGAATAAAGAGGAAATGTTGTTTTTCAGAAAGAGTCCTCTTGACCCTGTCTCTTCATTTGCTCGTCTTTCAGAAAATTGCCGAACGCTCAAGAGCTTTGCTCCCCCCAACTCAGAAAGACAAGAAGGTGAGCAGACGCAGAGGGTAAAAATCCGTTCTTTGTTTCACTGTCATTCATGAAAGAGCAGCACCATGAGGAGGTGTTTCTCTCCTCAGTGCATCCTCACAAAGGCTTCTTTGAAACCTGCTCCAGTGTATTCAGTTCTGTTACACTGAAGGCCTTCATTCATCACAGCCATCTCTTATGCACTTACAACTGTTCTCGTATGATTCCAATTTAGTTCCAGGTGAGACTTTTTTTTTTGCTGTGCGGTCTTGTAAGACAATATTTCCATGCACACGTTTCAGGCGTCGCTGCTTTCACTTATATTGAATTCTAGGTCCACTGCTTTAATTCACTGGAACTTTGGTGGAATTTTGAGGACCGCTCAAATGTTGAAGCAGCAGCAGAAGCACTTGCCAATCAAAACAGTGTGATTCGTTATGACCTTCTGACCTGTTTCCACAGGCATAAAAACCTGTTTAAGCACTGCAGCTATCTCAGATCTCAGATCTATCAGAGACTGGAACTGTGTTTGATAAATGAAAGTCAATCCTCCCAATTGTCAAAACGGATGAGACTGTTTTTTTCATTTGCAAATTATCAAAAATAAATGGTGCACATTCGACTAACGTGTGATGGAACTCTGTGCAGCAAGCATATCTTTTTCTCAGTCAGACACTGAAATTATGCTCCGCCTTTAAAATGGGATTGTAAACTAATTCTGATTGTTAAAGGAAATTTGGATTGAACGTTTTAAGATTAGATCAGATATTTGGCATAAACCATTCTCAACAGACCTGGTTGTTTATAATTCAGGCCTAAAAAAACTGTGAGATGATAACTTTTTAGTCATTTTGTTTATGGTAACGAGCTGTGACCAAGAAGCATACAAACTTGGATTTTTTAAAAAATGTTTTACCAGAACCACATATCTCTTAACATGTCATCCAAATCATTCAATACCAATCCAGGAAGCCAGGGTTCTTAAGATCATCCCCAGGACTCCTTTCAAGGATTTGTTTTTCTCTAAAATCCAAGTCACTACTTTACAACTGGAAATAATTACTGTAGCCGACACTATTTTAATGATCTCCACTGACATGAATAAAAATCTATCTGTATTTAGGTTTATCCTAGGATCAAACAGATTATGTTGTCAACCTCACAGACAAAAGCAAAATAGTCCACATCAAATTATTATTAAGATGAAACTGTTATTCATAAGAGATTATTTTTTAAAACCACTCATTTGTTTAGGTCCCGGCTGAGGAAAACAATATGATGTAAGGTTTCCTTCAGCACTAAAACATAAAGTCACCAATTCTTTCTCCTCAAGGACGCCCTGTTCACACATGGTATGATAGTGGGTGTTTATAGTAGATTAAGGTGCTCTGCTCCTACATGATTGGCTCATGAGATAATCCATCATAGAGCCTGCTCACAGGTGAAGTTCCCCTCAGTGACTGCATCATCTCCCACACCTGTGATTGGACTTTGCAATGGAGCCGCAGCTTTTCTTTAATATTTAAGTAAGGTTACCGACGTGCACCATGAACAAAGATCCTAATCCTGTACTGAGGAGTGCGTCGGGAGCAGGTTGAATAACAATTCTTCAAGGTAGCATTGTTCCCCCTAACAACCCCTGAAAAGCCACTGTCGTACAGGGATGAGTGCCACATGGATTAGCATACCACGTACCCCAAAAGGCTTATTATCATGGTCTCTAAGCATTAGAGGGAAAGGGCTTTCAGGGTGGTAACCTGGATGGTACTGACTCATTTTGGTGTATCGCCGCAGGTGCATTAAGCAGAACATACGCTGTGGAAGAATACACTAGCTGGACTAAGGCCAGATTATGTTTTAATGTACGCAGGGAGACAAAGAGGTGATATGCAAGTTACTCACAAAAACATTAAAAATGGCATCATTATAAACAACAGGCATGATGTATGCATGTGCTGCGTTTCTTTGTGGAGGACCGGGCAGGAGCAGAGGAGTGGTGACTCACGGCGTGGTCAGTAGACAGAGCGCTGTGACTCAGCCCTGCTTCTGTCTGGTCCCTATGCTCTGACACATACAGCCCCAAACTAAGAATTAGCTGTGCAGCCAGCCACACAAAGGTAGAACATATTAGCAATGCAAAAAGGTAAGTTGGGTGTCTCTGAACTTAGTCTATGCCTTTTTTTGAACATGTCTAAAAGTGTGTGCATGTACAAGATGTTACCTTATTCCCATCCATGCTCACAGCCCTGTGCACCATGCTAGCATGTGCTGTTAAAACTGCCATCTGTCTCCTCCAAATCATCTTAAAATAAATGTTATTTTCTGTTTTAACCATAGCAACCACTGTTACTTGTGACATAAAGTAAGACGGTGCTGACAAAGAGTGGGAGCTGGGATTAAAGCTTTTTGATTTATGTCAGACATCCATCGTTCACACCTGCTTATGATAGCCAACATATAGAGAAATAACATCTAATAACATTTTCACACACTCATACTCACCTTATTGGGGTAAGAAAAAAACTCACGTTTGTATTTTTTTTTCATATCCAGACATTTTGTCTTTTGAGTATATATATATATATATATGGAGACTATCTACAAAGTTAATTCAGAAAGTGAGGGAGGGAAGCTTTTTTTT
>JABUIW010000019.1:18966235-18994241 GCA_013363375.1 Menidia beryllina
ATACATACATACATACATACATACATACATACATACATACATACATAATGAACATGATCGTCCTGTCACGACCCATAAATTTTAAGGTAAAAAGGAACTCAAAAGCAACTATTAATAAGTGATTATAAGTTCGATATTTAACCAAACTTTGTAGTAACTTAAGGTTACGCCAACTTCAGAACAACAAACAAAAAACAAACCCAGAAAGTACTAACTAAACAATAAGTAAAGATACACAGACAAACAAACAAAAAAAATGAGGAAATAATGATGAGGAAAGCTGGCAGACAATCAAAGATCCTACACGTGAAAAGGCGATTCACTCCAAACAAAAAGGGGACATGGTCTGGACATATCCAGATTCCCTAAAATGTGTGCACATCATCCACCCCATCTCCCAAACGCTCATGCACAACACATTATTTTCACTTTGCAGACAGTAAACACAATGTAGGTACTATCTGTAGATGATTACAAAGTGGAATTGCTAAAAAGAAATGAGATAAAAAAGGAGCTTGATGAAGTTTTCTTTAGAAAGAATTTCGGAGACATCAAGAACCACATCTTTCAGTAAAACCATAATCTTTATTTGAAATTGAAGCTGTAATACTCAAAGAAATGACAAGTTGATGACTGATATGACTGATGTGTTTATCTTCACTCTGTAGTGACAATCCTAATGGATTTTTAAAGTTTCTGCTCCACAACACTCCCTGATGCTGAGGCTGTGTTTAACGTCTCTCCCTGTTGGTGTGAAGTCTGAAACATTTGGAGACATATTGTGCCATGTCTTGAACCATCTTCTGCAGCATATGGATGAATGGAAGCACATAGAAGGCTGACACACGCTGCCTCAGTCTGCTTTTAAGATGACAAGCCTTTACACAGCAGTCCGGCTCTGAACGGCAGCAGTTTGAAGACTAATGATAATGTTTTAGGAGCACTTTGGAGCGTAATGAAGATGTATCACTCTGCCCAGTTGGAGCTGTCTGAACTTCATCAACATTTCAAATCAGCTAATCCTGCTGCAGGAGCTGAGTTCTGAATAGCGCCATGAAAAGGAGAAGCATCAATCTCTGCAGGAGAGTGACACGCAGTGAAAGAGCTGCAGTACAAATGACAGCCTCATTTTAGCACTCGGGCTCAGATGGGCCCGGCAGATGATTGGTGTTCAGACAGGGTTGTCTGGCTCCAGCTTTAGTTAGAGCATTATGGATAAATGTTATCGGCAGCCCTCGGGCAGGTTCTTAGGGGCTTGAAGTTGTTCCTGTGGGGAGTGATAGTATCTGACAATGTTCTTTTTCACCCCCTCACCTTCTTTCTTCCCTCCCAACATTTCTTCACCCCACTTAATCAGTTGTGTTGTGAGACCAGAGGATCAGAGGAAGTTGCTCTCTCTCTGGGTCTGAGGTTAATTTTGCTTTCTCTGAGACTGGATATGTGGAAGCTGTCCTGGTGCTTTAAATGAATGTTAAATCTGTCTGTGCAGTTTGCCGACTTCAGGAATCCTTCAGCCTAAACTGATCTGGGGGACTCGATAAGGGCTAACCCCTAGAACTGGAAACTTTAAAGGGCACGTGCTAAACAGACGGTACATAACACACCGTGTGATAATTGTCTTTAAACTGACGTGAATGAGTAATGTCATAGTAAAAATGTCCTTAAAGATGTTGCACCTACCTCATATTTCAAAACACAAATCAACCCAGAATAAATTAAAAAAAAAGCTTCATAGGACCGAGCAGTTTTTTTTAAAAGAAATCGGTGAGTGAAATGTTTTGCATGTATTTTCGCCTGTAAACACTGGGTGCATTTATTAGTCAAAAGTCCTCTTAAAAAAAAAGTTAAAGCCTGGCCCATTCTGGTGGATGGGCTTCTGCGAGTTGTGTTTGTGGTTCAGTTTTCATGCTGTCAGTGGCCAATATCTGCTCTGTGTGACAGAAATTTTAAAGAAATATTACATTTTAAGAAAATGAAATTTGATGGGAAGTTATGTATGTGTTTTTCTTATACTTTGCAGCCACTCACCACCGGTCCGTATCATCTTCTCTGATAGCTACACACTGTTAGGTTTTTGGACCACTGCATGCTTAGCTCTTTTGGTTGAACACCCACAATCCTAAACTCCTTAGGCCAATGCAGACAAATAATCTTATTGTGGGGAGAGTGGAAATGAAAAATCAGTGGTTCAAATATAGTTCAGACGAGCCTCCAGTTCCTTACCTGAAAAATGTGAGAGACAGTAGGATGAGAGGTGGGCTACGGAACAGGAAATTCATGGAAAAGAGCAGCAAAACTCTTTAGATGTCTCTTTTCTGTATCATGGTAGGTTAATCCTTTTCTGTGGCAGAAGTTAAACAATTGAAGAATGAGATGTGGTCAGCTTTAAATGTGGATTTTGTCAAGTTAAAGTTGTCCTCGTGTGCCATCATAAGAACCACTGCAGCTCCTCACATCCCTCCTCTGTCCAGGCGACACTTTGTTTGTTTTTTTGTGCAGGGTATCAAATAGATTTATATATGAAAAAGATAAGATTAAGTAAAAGTTTTATAACACAATCAATACTTTGTCACTTTTACCTAAATCATTGTGAATGTGGTTTATAAGGAAAGATGTTTATCGGTGTATTGGAGATCTTTCTGTTACAGAACCACTTTTTTCCCCTGATCCAATTACACTCTGCAACTTCCTCCTTTTGTTTTCGGCACATTAAAAGAGTTTATAGTCACAGCAACTACATTATGGGGAAAAAAAGACCCTAGGAGGTGAGCTGTCAGCGTGACCATGACGATTCTTTGTGTATTTTTGTCATTCTACCGTTTGGAAGTGTTCACTTTGGTATCTGTATGTATAAAGGGCTGTGCAGTGGACAGTGAGGGTACTAAATTATCTTTGCATGAAACTATTCCAAATTTTCAAGTTTCACAATTGACTCACAAAGTTTTCTTTGGCAAATATTCTTTGCAGTTCGTCTCCTCAGGCTGCCTTATGCATTCTGATGTGGCCACTGAGGGCTTTTTGAATGTTTTGGGAATGATAGGACAGGTCACAATTCATTTGAACCCTTTGGTAAACAGAGTTTTTCCTTTGTTGGATCCTCAATCTGAATAATTTATCTTTAGTCCTCTTTTGTTTGCATAATTCTTTGATATGTAAGGTGAGGGGTTTGTGCATTTGCAAAGCTGAATAAGAACTACCAAACTGAATTCTACCCAAATAGTTTTACAAATGTAGCCTAAGCTGTGCAGATGAAAAGAAGTATGTTGGGAACACTTATTTGAAAGATATGTGCATTATTAGGACCTCTTGCTTGTCATGTTTGGACCTCTGAATCCAGATGTGATGGGAAAATGCCCATCCGTCCTGCACCATCCACAGTAACATTAACCTAAGACCCGCTAATACCTGCAAAGAATAGAAGAGCGACTCTGTACACAAGCTGTAAAGGAAAGTGTTGATTTCCTCTTTTGAAATTCCAGGAGGTGAAGCACGTGGAGTCTCAGCAGCCGGTAACCTGTTCTCCTCCCTGCCCTTCAGGACCTGCTGCTGGCATCACCTGACTCAGGCCGCTTCAGTCCTTGGGCGTCCGCCAGAGAGGGAACATGAATTTACATTTATAAACCATTTATTCAGTAAGGGCAAGGAGATGCTTCTCATGCAGTCACTGTGGGAGAAATGTCATCATTCCTCCCACCGAGCGTGTGTGTGCATGTGTGTGTGTGTGTGTGTGTGTGCGTGCGTAATCTGCTAAGCATTTTTCCTCCTGCAGCAGTGACACTGTGTCCTGTTGCCTGATGCCTTTGGGTTGGGTTGGAGAATTTCATATCAGCGTTCGACACATTTATCAAAGAGAGTGAGACCCAGAAGCGGGTGGGGGATTGGGAATGACTTCAAATCACAGAGATTAGCAGTTGAACTTGTTTCCTTTGTGTAGGCAACTTTGATCATCCATATCTCTCTTGTTTTCTATAATCTGCCCCGTGATTACAACATAGAGTTCTGTAAAAAAAAAAAAATCAGGTCACTAAGGCTGAAATTTGTCACTGCGGATAGATACATGAGCAAAGAGCTGGTATGCATTAAATATGAATCATTTTATCCCAGTGATATTCCTTAATATTTTGTAAACACTTTATTCTTTTTTATCCTAAACAGACTCTAAACAAACACAGTAAAAGGTCTGAAACAAACCCTGTACCTTGCATAGTCTCAGCACCAAGATAACCAAGAACAGATGTGTGTTACAGCTAAGAGTTTTGAGCTCATGGTAAAGGAACTCCCCTGAAAAAGGGGACAATTTGGTTTTAAAGACTTGGTCACCGCTTTGTGCCAAATCCTCAGGTCTGACAGCTTGAGAGAAAATACCTCTCAGTCTGCTCAAATTTTGTACAAGTATCCTATTTATTCCTTACATTTTTATAAAATTCCGATATAACACTGATTGGACTTCGGATATGAATTTCTTACCCCTGTAATAAAATTCTGGTCCGAGTATCCAGATGTCAAATGGACAATGACAGCTGAGAGTTTTCAGCTCACATCCCATATCACTTAACTGGTCTTGATTTTCAGAATAAAAAAGTAAACAGCGCATTTAGAATTGTGGAATCACTTTTAACTGTCTTTTAAACCCTTGATCCATTCACATGTCAGGCATCTGAAAAAACACTGCTCTGATATAATCACATATACGAAGCTAATTAAGTGACTTTTAAGCACGCACACTTGTGCTGAAACAGGTTCATTAGTGGTGTGATGGTGTTTCTCTCTGATCTGAATGGAGACGCTTTCCCTCTGCAGCCGAGAAACAGAAAAAAAAAAAAAAGCAGGATACCCAGCAGACTGATCCAAGATGGGTTTACACGGACAATAATGTAGGGGCTTCACAGGATATCCGGGAAAGTAGAATTCTAGGCAGTGGTTAAGGCCATGTGTCAGCATTATTTGTGTGGGAACAGAGGCAATAAAGAGGCCCATCTCTCTAGAAGGGCTTGTTTGCAATTATTAAGGATATGGCCTCAACACCTCTGTGTGCTAAAATGATTTTTGGCAGTTCGTACTACACACTGATAAGTATCTTCAGCGTCCGAATATGCATTGGTAAAACCACTGTGTCTATTGGTGCTTCATTTGAATAAATGAGACGTGTGGATTTCCATGTTGAACATCCTTTGTAGCGTCACTGACGTGGGGTTGACCCTAAGCTGCAGACAGATCTAAACCTCAGGGCTGAACGGGAGTCACAATGAGCTGTTCATCACTTCGCAGAGACTGTTTTTCCCCTCGCAGGCTATAAGTTCTCCAGTACTCAGCAGGGACAGAAACAGCCTAAATCACCGGGGTTAGCGGAGGATGATGACTAACGTGCCTGTGGAGGATGAATGCTTCCGTGAATGTACCCAAACTACTGACACGAAAATCGTTTTAATGTACTCCACGAACCAGATTGCATCTGATACACAGTTGTTTTTCCATGATTTTCATTTCTCAGTTTGTAGGAATGCTGACGGTTATGTTTTTAGTACCAGAGTTCTTTTAATCGTTTTAAATTCTGGTCATTTAGTCACTATAGCTATAGCTGATATTGTGTCCAGCTCCAGAAGGTTGAAGGCTGCCCCACATGGGGCAGTTTCAGCTGCGGGTATGTTGGCATTTCACACGATTACATTAAATGTCGAAGTGAAATTCCCCTTGTCAGCTGAACGGCTCCCACTTGGCTTCTTTTGGAATCCACGACGTGGCCACATTTGGGTTCGGATTTACTTGGAGGGAGTGTGTGTTCTGATCATCACAGTTAATATTCATGCAGCTGGTGCAATGGCTATGTTGTTCCACAGTTAGACTGCAGCAAAGAGCTCCCCCTAATATTAAAACTCATAGCTGTGTCCTTAACCATGGTAGAGAAACGGAAAAAAAGGAAAGGAATTCGACACATGATAAATGTGAAGATCTTCAGCTGTATTAATCCATTAAGCCATACAGATTAGACTGATTTTAAAGTGCATTTAACTTGAAAGACATAATCGGTACAGCCAAATCTGACTCATTCAAAATGCCAAGTGCTCACCATTTCACAGCTGACAGGCTCAAATGTGCATCATGGCATCATCATCACGTCAAAACTTGCTGAAATTTTTAGGTCCTGGAATTCTCACTTGCAGAAATGACACAAAAACTATTTAGAATTGTATGTAGATAGCTAAGACACTTTATGTGGATAGAAATGCTAAGAGATTCATCACAAAGAGATCACACATTTGGCCAAAATACATAAACTGTGAGCATCTCCAAGTAATTTCCCACAGTGACGAAGATGTGAAGTGTGCTGTACATCAACGCTATCCCCCTTCGAAGTTGAGCGTGTGTTTAACAGGCTCACACTAAAGCCGACGCGCTTGAAAACAGCCTGACAGGAGTGCTCTCCTGTGCCACACTTCCCTCTGCAGGCACAACAGGAGACCTCCACACTGCTTCACCATCGTCTGCGTCTTACATTAGCTACCGTTACATAACCAGGGCTTCAATTCTGCACAAATTACAGTCTGTTGCTGATACCCTCACATTCTCCATGCAGATTGTTTTAAATTATCTCATGTCACCGTTATCCTTTCAGCTGTTAACTACTTTAATTGTGACGATAACTTAAAAATATATAAGGGATCATTTATAACCCTAAACACTCAACGCCATGATGTGTCCACCAGTGCATGAATGTGTGATGTGTCACCACACAGGCTACAGAATGTTGATTGTATTATTATTTTCACTCTTTATTTTTTTGCGACGCTGCATTCACTTTATTCTACTCGTTGTTTTATCTGCCTTTCCCTATAAAATCTTGTCGTAAGAATACAATGAAAGATAAAAATCCTTGAATCCTTGAAGTATAAGACGCCATCATGGCTGAAATGATGCGAGACGTGAGGTGCTGGGGACTGAGGTGTAAATCAGGTGCTGTTTATAGCCTGGTTGCTGCATTTTTCTGAATATTTTTCATCTCCCCATGTTTAATGTTGTTATTAACAGCCTGTACACTGACACCGGTGTCACACAGAACAAACGTCTGAAGTGCAGTCTGACATTTCAATCTCATGAAAATTCCCAGACACTGGGATCCCATTTGTTCAGGCCTGTTCTTTTTCTCAGTCCTTGACAATGAAAACAGCTGCATGACTGGCTGGAGTGTCAAAGGAACAGCAGAGGGGAGAAAAGAGTGTGATCCTTTTGACTACCGGCAGGAGGATTTAGGGCATCCAACAAAGGTTCAGTGACACTTCATTGATTCCTGGACAACAAGTTCAGTATTTGCCGTGGCCATCTGTGGGAGGTCAGAGTTAGCTGTGGAGTCTGGACACCTGTAGCCACTGGAGATTCACAGGGAATTTTTTTTTAACTGAATGTCCTTTCACTCTTTGTAAGCTTTTTGACTTCTCGACTTTGATTGTTGCTGTTGTGTACTGCAGAAAAAGAATGACAGAATTTCTTGCCATGCTGAGAAAACCCAGCTGAACAAGCACATTACTACTTTAATGTTAGAGCTTGTCCCAGTGGTCATTAATATCCTGCAGAAATATAAAAAACATACCCTCAAAGATGTCCAGACCTGGTTTGCTGTACCGTTTAACCCCATCTGCAATAGTCTATAAATAACTGGTTAATCCCTTTACAGCCACCCATTTAAATTTTAATCAGTTTGATTTTGTTTAGGAAGTACCAAATGCCAAATAATACCATTGCTAGGCATTTCAAAGATGCAGAGCAATATAAGCCAGTCCGGTCTACTCTGACTATGAGTCAATTAATACACTTCCCAAGCAAAGAAAGTCTACTAATTCAACCGGAGCCGCACAGGGAGGAGAGGTGCATCATGGGAGCCCCCCAGCAGAACTATGGGATGTTTGACCTTTCACTATGTGAGTCAAAGAGCAGATGCTGGGCAGAAATAGCTCATAGATCTCTAACTGTAGCGCGTGGAGTCATACATTTGGGTTTTGTGAACTCTGTTTTGAAGCTCTTGATCCTGTTTCCATGTTCTTAGTTTACTAGGAGTTACTTGGTTCCTTTAAAGTGTCTGATTTTCTGTGTTTTATTGTCATGTTCTTTCCGGTTGCCTGTTTCTTACTCCTGAGTCTCTGCCACCTTCACTTTCACCGATCATTTTCTCAGTTCTCCTCACCTTTGCTCCCGGTACTCACCCTCCCTTCATCCAAGTAATCACTCTCTTGTCTATAAGCTCTTCTGGTCCATTCCTCCTTTGTCAGTGTCTTTCTGTCTTATTGCCGTCTCCACAACTGTTGTCACCTTCTGTCTCCCTCGTCTTTGTTCAGGTATCTCTAGCACTTTTTATAATGCTTAGGATTTTTTGTTTTCTGTTGTGTAGTTGTAATCTTCTTCATAGTCAATTTGAAGTTCGTTGGTTCTTTATCCTTTCCCTCTGCATGGCTCCTCAGTGGCGCTCAATGACAGAATTTCTAGATTAACTCCATAATCACACCATTCCTCAATGAGGTGCTCAGTTCCATAGACCACAACTGCAATTCCGTCGCCTTAGAAAGACTAGACCAGAGCAAATATCGTGTGATAGTGATGATGATGGAGTAAAACGACCATTTTCATCCAGCCATGACACCTCTGTCAGGAGAGGACTGAAGGAAATCACCAACTAGGAGCCTTAAAGGTTAATGACCTGTATCTAGCCAACAATCTGAGCTGGTTCTGTTGCCATTTTGACACCCATCACACCTCCACCCAGCCCCACTTCCAGTGCAACACCTCCCCACAGAGCTTCACACAACACCATTACCTGCTTTGGTTAGTCTGCTGGACGGTGGCTGACACCCCCACCACCCCACGAATCATCCATCCATTTGTGTACACGTGGAAATAGCCGTTTACATACAGATTTATACGATTCTGATAAATGTGGAAAATCATAATGGTATTTTGTCGTACATTTGTCAAAACAGACCAACTTACATGTTATTACTTTTTCCTGACCTTTTGTATCTGTCAGAATAGAAACCGTCCATCACCAAACCCGTTGTTGGAAATCGTAACAGAAAAATCAGCTGTTTTTGTTTTGAGCCAAATGTTCTCATTCAGAGGCTGCGTGATTGGCTGGAACCAGATTTTAAAGCTTGTGAAATATGGAAAAGGCCACGGTGTTGGCTCAGGGCCCGGGCACACACTCCCCCCCCCCAGACAAAGGTCCCAACCCGTGACATCTCCACCTTTTCCCCTTGTGAGTGGAAACGCGCATCGAATTGTTTTGTTGTTTGATTGAAATCACCCCCAATTGACCAATGCTTTGCCAGGTAGACAGACAGAGTTGAGTGGATTTGAAATTTAAAAAAAATTGAAAGCGTTTAAAGGCACGAGGTTTGCCAGGGGTCCTTTCAGATCCACTCAAATGTTTTTGAGCCGAGTAACAGGACGGCTGCCAGTTTCCACGGCGATCTGCGCCGCCTGTGATGGACGGCCCAGTGCTCGGGCTGCACAAACGCAGCTGTGATTGCACAGAGCCACAATAGAGGAACGGGGCGACCTGTGAGCAGCAGATAGAACGAGCTTTTATAAGCTTTCATGTGGCTTTGAGCAGAAACACAGAGAGCACGTTCAGGGCTGGGAGATTGTGGAGGAATAGCTGTGGTCAACCGGAGCTCTGCCAGCCTGCTCTGGCTCTGTTGGGGGAATAATTGAACAAAACTTTCAACTTTTTTTCTTACACTTTTGGTCTGGTGAAGCACGAAATATCTAGGATTAAAAATAAATCCATCAAATTAGTCAATTAAAAGAACAGGCCATTTGATTTAAGTTGCTCTCTTCTCTCTGCACAGGGCTGGGATTACTCAGGGACGGACTGACAAGTATTTGACCTTTTAACCAAAACATATCCAAGACACTGCTGTAGCTCATTAAGATAAAAATCTCACATATAACTGGAGAAACTGACTTCACTATACCACAGACCATCTTCTCTTTGAGGTTCTTTGGCAGGCTTTTACTACAGATATTTTCGGGTGGTTTCTCGGTATTCAGCAAGCAAAATGCAGCTAGATCAGGCTCAGATTATCATATTTAATTTTTTGAAAACTCTGGGTTTAGTTCATGGTCCATCTGAGACGTGACACTGGACATCCATGCATTTTGCAATCTGCACACACAGTGTTTGACTCACAATTCATCAAGCAGGAAAGCAGTGTCAAACTTTTTTTAATCACGACACAAAGTGAAAACACTCCTCGGTTTGCATCAAAGTTTGTGTTGTGATCAATGTTAATTTATTTTATTAGATTATTTTTTGCATTACACTTGAGCCTTTTTTATTTTAAAGCTTACAGATGTGTTCAGTACCAAATGTAGGTGAGAGTGTAAAATGTCAAGTAAGGCCAATGCCGACTTTATCTTCCTCATTTTAGTAATTAATTATATTCGCTCATTTAATTACTCACTTGTCTGGTAAGCATTTCCTTATACATTATTTAATTATTGATGTAACAAGAGGTTGTTTGACACAATAGTTGTAATCCTTTTTATGTTTAATTTTTGTCAGATTCCAAATTTTTGTTGTGATTCGCCTTAAATTATGACATTAATGGGAAACCAAGGAAACTGTTGGAAACTTGTTGATGTTTGAATTGTATTATTTTACATGTGTGAATTTGTAGGACATTGTCCCTGTTACTAGTAACAGACAATAGGGTATTGTAAAAAGATCCTCATATCAGTTTAAATAATTTATTCTTATGTATTAATGCCCACATATCATTCATTAATTGAATTAATGATAACTAACTCTTTAAGTGTATGTTTAAAATGGGGACCACTAAAAATATTTTTTTGTGAAAAACAGAATTAGAAAATGTGAAAACCTCAAGAAACTCAAGTCAGTACAAAACAGGCTGAAAATGCATTCAGTTAATATGCTGAACATAGATGGAGTAAACTGTATCTGGATATCCAATGTGTCCCAACTCTGGACACAAATTAAACCGAACACTTTACCGAACTTAACTGACTTGTTTTCCCTTTATTTTAGCTTTTAATCTTTTTTCTGTCCAATTACAGAACAAAAGAAATACATGTTTTTTTCTATTCATTCATTTAACCAGTATAGCTTTATGCAAATACACTATTCTTGTTTATCTGTAGGTAACAAAAGTAAAGCCACACCTCATTACCAATACTGTATACTATAATGAGAAGAAGTAGTTTGTAAATGCTTTAATCCTGAAGAAATGCAATACAAAATAAACCAAAATTACTACATCAACAACATTCCTGAGAGGTGCAAAGAGCAACAACATAATTGAGTAGCCATTAGTTTACTCAATGCATAGCAGTCTCACTGTCTGTTGATATGAAATGTGGATTTTAATTAGCATTCCACTGGAATGCTTGTTTGTTCTTGTAGAGAGACATGTTGGATGTCAGTCAAATCATGAAGGATCTGGCCAGCATGGTTCACGAGCAAGGAGACACAATAGGTAAGTGTGTACGCGTTGTTTAATTGTGTGTTTAGCACTGTTTACATTGCTCTCTCTGAGCATGGATAGTCTTTGTGAACCTGCTTTGACATGCCACGCTTGATTAATGATGAGAGCTCAAAAATACTTTTAGGCAAAATAAACTTTTTAACCTCTGCTTTGCTGCCGTTGCCATTGTTTTCTCATTTAAAGCAAAGCACGGTGGTTTGCATAGGCTGTGGCCAGCTGGAGAAGTCCACAACAACCTGTTATCTGTGGATGCCAAATCTCTGAAACACATGCAGGATTTTAAAACTCCCATAATCCCTTCAGTAACTCTGGAATAGATATGGTCCACTCTTCCATGACCTGGTCAAAAACCACACTGCTCTTCCTGAATCCAAAAGGTTTGACAGTCGGTTGGAGCTTCTTTACCAACCCAACATTTCCAGGAAGGTTGAGTAGTTTTATTCACCTGTATTTGGATCCTAATCTGTGGTCGCTCTTTCTAAAGACGGGGACCTATTTGCACGTTAGCCAAGACAGCCCAGTAACTTAAGAATCTCATCCTCTTCCAGAATCGGCTTTTTTAATCAATAAAGTAGAAGGGAGGGGATTCCAATTGCAAAAAAGGTCAGGAAACTAATCAAGTCTATCAAAACTGAATAAAAAACATAAAAGAAACCACGCATAAATGCCTCAAGCTTCATGAAAAGCTAAGCGTATGTGTTGTTTTGTTGGTCAATTAAACATCTTTTCATGTGTAACTTCAGGGACAAAAAGGAAGCTGAAAAGGCTCAATCTACGATCAGCCCAAGGCGGTGGCTTTTCATCTTTTGCATCTTTATATCGAAAAACTGTGTCAATAATGACGACTGTAAGTGTGTGTGTGTTTGTGTGCGTGTGTGTGTGAGAGAGAGAGAGTGGGGCGTTTTTCCCTTTCTTTTTCTTTTTTTCTTTTCAGAATGAATAGGGAGCAATAGCTTCTGCTAATTGCTGCTTTTCTGTCTCTGAGTGTCCTTTTGTCTGCTGCCTTCAATCAGGCTAATGTAGTTGACCTTTAAATACCCTTTGAGTCAGGCTAACTTAGGCTGGTGTGGCCTAATTTTGCATGAACAAAATGAATCTTCTTCCTTCCATTCCCTCTTTTGTGGAGCAAACAAATATACGGTTGCATATGGGAGTAAAACACAAAGGTCTCATGCTTTTAAAACTATTTATTATCATCTTAAGTCGCAATGAAGCTCCAAAGGAGGTTCATAGAAATCTGTTTTATTCAGTGGTCTCCCAACACTATTTTCTCTACACCAATTCTACTCACAAATTAAGATTTCTATAAAAAATACCCAGGGAATAAGTATGATTTCTAGAAAGGGTGTGCACTTGCGCTATCTGAAATATTGAGTGCCCACTAACTTTTAGAACACATTGCTTTGGTTCCTACATTAGAAATCTTGGGCTGGTGGATTGGGTTTGGTTTTTCTGGCCAGCAACAGCATTTAGAAATGCACCATACTAAGTAATGACAAATAAATATGAATGTATAGAACTATGTGGGCAAGACCACTAACAGTATCCACCTGCTCTTTTTACAGCAGAATAGAAACAGTTAGCCACAAAGGCAGACTTACTCTGTTTCTTTCTGTAATCTTTGGCATGCACTCAGGCATTATCCCGTCTGTAAACAGGGCTTCTTTCTCAAGGTGTTTCCTTGTTAATGTGTTGGCCCATCTTTGTCATCGGCAGCTGTAGTCGTACACTTTTGTGAAAAACTGCCATCACCTTCTCGATCCCTTCAGCAGTTCCCTAAAAATAGCTATGCTCTTGCTCTCAGAGCGAGGCTTCACCAAAGCAAAAGCTCTCCCTTGTTCTGAATTAATTATAAACTATTAGGAGTTATTAGCTGTGCAAAGCTTATCTGGAGGTACACAAGATTAAAGATGAAGGGTTTTCTGCGTCTAACAACTTTATTGCACTTTACTCACACTTTGGAACGACTCAAAGTGTACAGACTTTTTTCTCATCCCACACTTTTGTAAAAGACTGTTGTTATTGTGCTTTTGACACGTTAAAGGAACACAGTGTGCCTTGATCCAAATAGGTGAGTATTCAGGGAAAGACTGCAGAGTTCATTATTCCACAGCAGACGTCCAATCTGATCGTGATTGAGCCAGGCAATAATGGACCTTTTCATTTTTAAAAGTGATGCAAAGAAATTGCCTTTGGCCTTTTAAAATAAAAAAACACTTTCTTCCTGTAGTGGCTGATATGAATATGTGACTGTGCTGTGGAGGCGTTTTTAGAGTAAGCAGCAATAACACAATGAAATGAATAGGCTGAGGAAGGACAGATTAGCGCTTTCATGGCCTATTCATGCTGGCACATGATTATAGGCACACTATTAAAAGCCGAGTTCAGATACATAATCAGAAAGGTTGTTCAGGCAGGCAGACACTAGTGAAAACAACAAAAGAGATGTTAAAATCCCATTCACTTGTACACATCAAAAGAAGGCATTCATTTTGTTTTTCCGTGAGTATTATGGGAGTGATCATGTGTTATGGTTTTATTTCCTGTAAACCTCAGGATGTCTGACAGATCTGTGTCTCTGTAATATCACTTAGGTTTTACATTTTTACTTATACATGGAAAATGTAAATAAATAAAAGCTCTAATTCAAGATAAGGGATTTTTTCCTCCTTATCTTCAACCATCTTAATCATCATCAGTCTTCTCGTCACTGGAAAGAGTCTCTGGCATCTTTGAATTTCATTTTCAGTTCTGTTAAAACCTCTTCAAAATTCCACTTTTATATTTGACCAATGACCACTCGAAACAGTATATACTTAGAGAACATGGAAGGTTTGATACATTTTTACAGATTCAGGCAACCTGAGCTGAACTGAGCAAGGACTGACCACCCCCCCACCCCTTCCTGGGCTGTTCTGAGGAGCCGGGATAGGTCGACGGTCGACCATGTGACGGTTGTGTTCAGCCGTGCATTGTAATGCTCCTTTATGTTGAGTTCAGATCTGCTGTGCCAGCTGAAGGTGGAACATACAGGAATCAAGGTCCCTCTCATCTTCAGGGAACAAAGGCAGCTGGTAACCCTGAGAAGTTCTGAAATGGATTAGCCTTGTGGCAGAAAGGGTTAAAGTATCCTATGGATATTCCACCGAACACAGTAATTGACCCGAGGAAATTGTTTCTTTTTCAAGCCACATACCGGAGAGAAGACCCAAGTCTAGTCATTCAGTGTGTGTGTTGGTCTGGGCTTGATAACCAGAGCTCAAGGAAACCTAACTCCCAAGGCCATTGTAAAAAGCCCAGACTTTTGATCTGAACTGGACAACTGAACAAGTCAAACTATTTCAGAAGGAACACTGTGAGGTCTAAATACATGCGTAATGAGCAGGTCTGTGGAGAAAGGACACTTATGTAATGGAAGCAACCATGGAAAAACTGTCAGTTACAGGGACAACTGTGGTTTAACTTTTTTGTTTTGATTTTTTTTTTTTGGGGGGGGGGGGTGCAGTTGTCACCCTTGTTCCTAGAACAAATTAGACAGACAGAAACAAATTCATGGTTGGCTAACTCCAGAGATGGTTAGATATGTAGTGCCTGAGCTGTTTCATTGTTGAGGGAGTACACAAATAAACTCATATCCCTACAAGAGCTGATTCAACATACCATCCAGTTCCATCCGTTCCCCATTCAGACCAAAACCAAAATTGTCTATAGCCATTTTGCTGTTATTTAAATGTACATAGTTAGTTATGAGGTGCATTCATATATTTGGAATCATCTACCTCATTACACTTGTCTCAGCCTATTAACCTCTGGATATGACGGCCTTAAGAGCAGAGGCATTGCTCTTTTATCCAAGTTAAGGTTGAGCAGTAATTTATTGGTAGCGATCCAATGAGCCGTCAAGTCTGCCTGAGCATCATCTCAGCATGAACAAAAGTTTCTGCTAAAATCAGTCAAAATATGATGAAAATGCGATGATTTTAAAAATACAGAGTGCATCTTTTTTGTTGGCTTTAAGGAATTCTACATAAAATCTTTCATCGTTCAAAATAAAGAAGTCCTAGTACCAGTTTAATACTGCACAACACCAAGGAAGTGATCACAGTTTTCAATTACTTTTAGAGTGGTAAGACCCATTCGTGAGGACATTGAAAGTATTTACAGACAGAGACTGAGTGTTGCTCAGACAACAACCTGTAAATGACAAAACAAGTCATCGTAGATTTCAGTAAACAGAAGGAGCAACATCAGACACTTCTCATTAGCAATGGCATACTGCGGCTAATCTCCATTTCAAGATTCCTGGGAATACACCTCAGAGGACCTCACATAGACATTAAACACCAATTCGCTGATTGAAAAAAATCCCAACAATGGCCATTCATCCTCATAATACTCAAAAAACCTGGACTGTCACAACATCCCTTAATCTCCTTCCTCTGCGCCACTGAGAGCGTTTTGACCTTTGGAATCCTCACATGGTACAGCAGAAGCTCAGCAGCAAACAGAACCACTTTTAAACAGGTCATAAAGACCGCCGGACACATCTCCAATACAAACCGGATCACCCCGGAGGACATTTACACCTCATGATATCTCTGGAAGGAAATGCCTCAAGCATAATCAGGCGCTGTTACCACCCAGCACACACACTCGTGGATCCTCTCCCACCGGGCAGAAGATAAAGGTGAATCAAGGCACCGACCAACAGACAGGCCAACAGATGCAGGACTGTGCAATAAATCTTCCAGACCTTTTTTTATTACCTCGGTACTGGTTTGTGGAGTGCGTCTGGATCTCATTGTGTTCACTCCGTGTATACAATGACAATGAAAGGAATATTAATCTTGAAGTCCAGCTGAAAACGGCTGATTTGTGTTGATGAGTCTTGAAGCTGGATGACATGCACGTATAAAACAATCCATTTTAACAGACACGACAAAATAGTAGCCAGCATCTTCAGGCTGACATGTGGGGGAACAAATACCCAAGAAGCTTTGGGAATGGGTCTTTGTATTCCATGCACATTTTGTTTTCCTTTTTTACTGACTTCCTCTTTCTCTCAGTTATTTGTCACCTGCTGGTTCTGCTGGAGTCGCTTTTGAATATAATCCAGTTCGTCATTATGATGCAATTAAGACTAATTTGAGAAACACTTTGGTTTTACTGAAACGTCATTTTGAGGAGACATGTTGGAACACTACAAACCTTATTATACAAGTCCGTTATTCAGATAAATCTACAGATAATTTGATATGTTTAATCATATGATTCCTTGTCATTTGTATACTTATGAATGCTTAAATGAATCCCCTCTGCATGCGTTTCATCCAAATGTCTATATAACAAATGTGTGTCTATAATAAATCCTGAAATCCTTAGCAACTCATCCAGCAATATACAAATTTCAAAATAAATTTCCATCTGAAAAAAGTTTAAAATGACACTGAAATAAATCCAGATACATTTGATATTTTACTCTTAAAAGTCTTTAAAGTCAGATCCAATGTTAAGTAGCAGAGTCTGAACTCTGCTACTTCACATTGGTTGTTCATCTAGAACTCCTGTTTAATGATTCTTTCTAGTTGGTAATATATTTTATTTTTATGAAGTTTGATGCAAATGTAATAATGTCTGAAACCAGACATGTTGAACACTTGTGCATGGAAGGTGACTCTGTATTTGCTTTACTTTTTTTTACAGATAGTATTGAAGATTACATCCAGACGACATCTTCTAATGTGGAAACAGCCAACCAGGAACTTGCAAAGGCCAACCAGTATCAGGTAACCAATGGACCTGGATGCATTGTGGTTTGGTCCTCTCCTTGCATGCCCATAGTTTGTTTTAATTTTGTGTACCATGCTAAACCATTGTAATACCCTCACAAGAAGCTTAGCTTGATCAGCCATGCAAACAGAGAATTAGTTAACTAGATTACACAGCTGTATCACATCCCCCACTGGCATAATAGTGCAGCAGTGATGATGTAATTTCATGACATATTTAATGAGCTTTTCACGTTAGTTGAATTAATCATATTTGTTAGAAACATAAAATGCTTGGCTGAAGTCTTCTAAAACACAAAACCACACGAAAGATATATATTACCTGTGCTTTTTTCTAGACTTATTTTTGACATAGAGAGTTAAAAACATTAATTGGCAACCATTTCTACAAGAAATTAAACAACATGTTTTTGAGCTTTGTATGGAATTGGAATGATTAGAATTTCCCCTTTACATCATCTATTGGAGAGGTATTTTATGGGATGCCTAATAGTTTACTCTTACTCTTTTTTTAAGGGAATATTTGCATACTTGGTCATTCTTTTAGACTACGTCAGTGTACAGAGCTCCATGTGACTTTGTGTTGTAAGCCCCAGGCTACAGTAAATAATATATTGAGTGTCATGGGGTAAATCAAGTATTTGCCTTTTCACACTGTAGAACTTCATCCAAGCTCCAAATGTGCCTTTCGAGAGACAGTTTTTTGTATAATCTTGACATATAGACAATTAAGTGTCTGATATAAGTTCTAAATTGTGAACAAATTGTTGAATTCCATTCACAAATAGTTTGTATGTTTACTAAAGTAAATTTATGTTTATATTTGTAGATATTTATCGAGTAGAGCCACATTTTGCCCAAAACTTCTCTGAATGAGAAGTTATATAATCCATCCATCCATTGTCAACTGCTTATCCGGGGTCGGGTCGTGGGGGCCGAAGCAGGGAAATCCAGACTTCCCTCTCCCCCGCCACTTCCGCCAGCTCCTCCGAGGTGTTCCCAGGCCAGCCGGGACACATAGTCCCTCCAGCGTGTCCTGTGTCTTCCTCTGGGCTTTCTCCCGGTGGGACGAGCCCGGAACACCTCCCCAGGGAGGTGACCAGGAGGCATCCTAAACAGATGCCCGATCCCCCTCAGCTGGCTCCTCTCCACATGGAGGAGCAGCGGCTCTACTCTGAGCCCCTCCCGGATGGCCGAGCTCCTCACCCTATCTCTAAGGGAGAGCCCAGCCACCCTGCGGAGGAAACTCATTTCGGCCGCCTGTATCCACAATCTCGTTCTTTTGGTCACTTCCCAAAGTTCGTGGCCATAGACAAGGGTGGGAACGTAAATCGACTGATAAATCGAGAGCTTCGCCTTTAGGCTCAGCTCTCTCTTCATCACAATAGACCGGTACAGCGCCCGCATTACTGCTGATGCCGTACAAGACCCTGAGGTAGTTGAACTCCTCCACTTGGGGAAGGACGTCCCCCCTGACCCGGAGAACACACTCTACCCTTTTCCGGTAAGAGACCATGGTCTCGGACTTGGAGGCACTGATCCTCATCCCAGCCGCTTCTCACTCGGCTGCGAACCGCTCCAGGGAGAGCTGTAGGTCCCGACCTGATGAAGCCAACAGGACCACATCATCTGCAAAAAGCAGAGACGTGATCCTAAGGCCACCAAGAGAGATACCTTCGACGCCTTGGCTGTGCCTAGAAATTCTGTCCATAAAAGTTTTGAACAGAACCGGAGACATAGGGCAACGTTGGCGGAGCCCAACTCCCACCGGAAACGGGTCCAACTTATTACCGGCAATGCGAACCAAGCTCTGACTCCGGTCATACAGGGACGGAACCGCCCATAAAGAAGGGCCCCATACTCCTGGAGCACCCCCCACAGTATACCCCGAGGGACACAGTCGAACGCCTTCTCCAAGTCCACAAAACACATGTGGACTGGTTGAGCGAACTCCCACGCACCATCCAGGACCCCGCTGAGGGTATAGAGCTGGTCCAGCATTCCACGGCCAGGAAGTAAACCACACTTCTCCTCCTGAATCCGAGCTTTGACTATCTGACGGACCCTCCGCGTGATCCCCCTACAGTTGGAACACACCCTTCAGTTCCCCTTTTTAAATAGGGGGACCACCACCCCAGTCTGCCAATCCAGCGGAACTGCCCCTGATACTGCAATGCTGCAGAGTTGCGTTAGCCAACGCAGCCCCACAACATCCAGAGCCTTGAGGAACTTCAGCCAAATATCATCCACCCCCGAAGCCTTTCCACCGTGAAGCTTTTTGACTGCTTTGCACACCTTCCCCACCTCTTTTCATCTTGGTGATCTAATATCCATCTCATGAGCTATCTTCCCTAATGGTGGCATGTCCGGTGGAAGGCCAACTACTCTCTACTGCTCCATCCAACCCTGACCCTAACCTGGAGTTAGGTCGCAGGCACAGCAACCGAATTAGGGAAACCCAGACTTCCCTCTCCCCGGTTACATCTACCAGCGATATTACAGTGCTGATTCTCATTCCAACCACATCACACTCAGATGTAAATCGATCTAGATTTCGAGATTATAACGATCGGGAACAGAGGACCTAGAATTCAGCCAGAGAAGATCAAATGGCATTAGAGAACAGGTTATTGAGGTGTAAACTACTGTAGGTAATTGGTGGTCACAAGACAGGCACCGGGTCAGAACCGCGGTGGCAGAGACAGGCACGATGATCGGAAGGAATAGTCCAAAGACCGAAAGTAGATCCAGAGCCAGGTGATCAGAGATCCAGGGAAAATCCAGAGCAGAATCTGGGGGCAGTGTCAGGGCACGGTAACAGGTCAAAGATCCAGGTAGCACAACATTTGGGTCCGATAAGGCAGGTTCAGAGAATTCAGAGGGCAGAAATGGGTCATAAGCAGACAGGCATGGATGGAGGGAGGGAGGAAGGATACAGGAATGCTGGATTAAACTCACCGGTGGCTCGTAATAATTTGGCACCAGTGACTGCTCCGAGAGCTGGTTACATAGTCAGAGGTGCAGGTGGATCCGGTTAAAGGCTGATGAGAATGGGGCGGAGGTGCACAGGTGTGTCGAATGATTGATCAGACCAGCACTAGTCCCAAGGCCAAGACAGAGATTCCCAATGGGCCAACAGAACTACATTATCTTCAAAAGGCAGAGACCCAATGATGAGGCCACCAACATCAACACCGCTGCTGCGCCAACAAATTCTATCCCTAAAAGATATGAACAGAATCTGTGACAAAGGGAAGCCTTGGTGGAGTCCAATCCTCACTGGAAACAAGTCCAACTTACTGCTGGCAAAGCTGACCAAACCCCGGCAACGGTAATACAGGTACCAGGAAAGCTCGAACAAGAGGTTCGGGTATTCCATACTCCCAGTCCACAAAATACATGTACACTGCTTGGGTGAACTCTTATGCCCCTTCCAGGAGCCTGAAGAGGGCCAAAATACTGCTACACAGCTCAAAATCAGAATATGTATTTCTTAGATATTCTTCCACCTCTGACTTTGCTGCTTTAAGCTGCCTTTTCCTTTCCTAGATAGACAACCCTTAAAACTAACTTGAACAGCTGCTTATAAAAAGCAGTCTTTACATATTCTTCCTTCTTTCTCTTTTCCGTAAAATATTCTGCCCTTCAAACTACTGTGAGCATGCCTCTAGACTTTTCCTACAGAACAGTCATTCCCTCCCTCTCTTCCTCTGTAGCTTTTTCCCACTGCTTTTTTAAGTGTCTTCTTTCCTGAACCAATTTCTCTTAGCTGCCTAGACTTCATTAAATGTACTCGTTCAACCCTCTTTTTTACCCTGCACCCCAAATCTCTCTACACCGTAGCAGTAAATTATATCTCCAATCCTATCACTTGAACATCCACCTAACCTACCTAATGTTATTGACAGCCTCCCATTCTTTCCTGCTTTTTGCCCTTGACCAGTTACTCTAGCTTTCTGTTCATCTTTCTCTCTCTAACTGGCCTGTTCACCTCAGTATCCGCTGCCCCTCCTTCTCCAACTCCATTGCTAAGTTATTGATATCCTTCCAACAGTTGTCAAGGATTAATAAAAATGTCCCAACATATATAATCATTTTGTCATTGTGTAGAGAGACTGTGACACCCTGTCCTGGATGCAAACCACCACTGTGAGATTAAATAACAGCTCCACAAGCACATGACACATCACAGGACAGCCAGCATTTCAGGCTAAGACCCGGCAGTTCAACTCAAGGAAAAGGGACTCAGGGAAGTAATCTACACATTCTGAACAGAGAAGACAGATGGTTTGAGAGGAGGGTAATGGAAAGCCATCTATGTCAAACTGCAAAAAAAGAAAGAAATGTAATAGAGGAGGGAGTCTCAGGTCTCACTTTCCAAGCCCTTACAATGCAGCTACTCTCTACTCTCCCCACTCACCCCCCAAGGTAGTTTCACAGCCACACCATGGACCCTGTAAGTGAAAGTCAGATTTTCAGATATTTAAAAAATCTAAAGGTGAGATGATTCTAACAACACACACAGTCACCAGTCACCAGTAACCATTCTTTCTACCTATAAGATCTGGTCCAGTCATTCTTCTTCGGATATGAAACAGGCTTTTCCTCAAGAATGTGACTCCATTTCTACCTTAGCGTTGATCCAGTATCTGCCAATAAAACAACACCATCATGTTTCTCTTTGGGGATGCTGTCCTTAGGATGTTCTTTACACTAGACGTGATGGCCTTGGTGACATGAGGTTACTTGATGTTACTTGCTTGTTTGTTACTCTTGATGAGTGATGCAACTTTGTGTTTCTTTAGAAAATAAAATGTTTTGTAAGTGTACACTTAGTTTGTACGCAGATGGACCTTACTCAATAGCTCCTTTTTATTTAGAAGGTTATTGGTAAGAGGATCTTGCTTTTCTTATTAGGACACAATGCTTATACTAGAACCACTTTAAACATACTCTAGAATTGTATTTAGTTGCTGCTCATTTAACAGTTCGTAGCTCCACTTGTAAAATCATGAGATGACACATGAATAAGCACGGCATTATTTCACAATAATATTAATATTAAAATGATTATTTCTTCAAAAGACATGGTTCTGGTTGTTGTTTTGCGGAAGAAAGGCACAGGTGTTGTAATACTTAATGTTGATTGGTTTATCCTAAATGCCAGAATACGACATTATCTGAAAAGACTCGCTTATCTATTCTGTTTATTGAAATTTTTTAAATATCTATTCAGGATTCAGCATCTACTACAGTTTCTTATGTCTGGTTCTTGACTTTCATATGGGCAATTTGTTATTTTTTTTCCAATGGATATACTATTACCTCTGTAGGTTATCGTCAGATATATGATGATAAATATTTTCTCATTTTCACTAGTATTGTACATCAGGCCATATAAATACAGTATAATCAACAAATTGTTTAAAGTTGACACATACGGCAAAAATCTTGTAAAATATAGTCAGTAATTGTCCAGCTGCCTCACTGACGAATAGACTAAGTTTGGTGTGACAAAAAGCAGTATTTTCTGAATGTATGTCCAGGCACACAAAAATGGTCTTAACATGAGTAATACAACATTGCAGTGTTTGTCAGATATTTCCTTGGAAGATTGTAAGATGCCTATCTCCACTATGTGTACATTTATTTATGCCATGTATTTTGACATATTGCTACTGGTGAATCTCAACAAACAAATAGGATGCACAAATGAGCTTCACCTTTACACTCTGTTGGTCACTTAAAGCTGAAGCGAGACCTCAATCAAAAGCCAATGATCTGTGCCATTCACCTTCTGTGAATTGTTGCTTCTACATGCTATGGTATGTCCAAGTCAAATTAATAGAGAATTGTCATGATAACTCATACACATATATACGGCAAATCAGGTGGAGGGAATCATTTGAAGTTGGTGTTCAGTATCATGAGACAAATTCTAGATATCTTTAATGAAATAGCCTTGCTCTCTAAAACTCAAATTAACATCCATTGGAAATAATGACAACCGATGAAATTTTTATTTCTTGATGTCTTAATGAATACGGGTTGTCCCACAGTCATGATGTCCATCACTTTTGTCTGGTAGTGTTTTCTTTGCTGTGCGATCAGCTCATAGATATGTAACTTTTTTTTATTGTAAGTTTAACTTGAATGAATGCATGTTGCTTACAATTTATCTGCAAACAGCAGGATCTGTACGGTTCTGAGATAATTCCATCAGTCTCCAAACACACACACAACTAAAGTTCCTGCTTAGAGAAATGTGAAACTGAAGCAAAGTCCAATTGCAACATTTCCCCACAGCAACAACACTGCCAATGTGTCTGTGGCCATGTATGCTCGGTAATTCATTGATTAGTCAAAGATAATTAACTCTGAATTTGATCTTTCCTATCTTTCCTATCCTCTAGTGGTCCAGTGATGGGCTACTGACTTGTCAGGGTCTAGCTATTAACCTATGGCTTCATATTTTGCCTCATTTCTGAGGGAGCAGTGAGAAATCCCAGGCACGGCATATGTGTTCTGATAGCAAATGTAATGCAACACACCTCACCCCCATTACCAGCTGGATAGGCTCCAGCAATCCATGCAACCCTGAACTGTTGTAAGTGGCTATACAAAGGAGATATATGATCCATTGATTTGGTCAGCCACTGCTTTACAACAATTTTCAACATCTGCTGTTTGTTCTATTAAAATAACAGTTTCTGCTCCAACTGCAGAGCTATTTCTCCCCCCCCATGCTGCTGCTCTACTTGCACGCGAACAAATGGGCAAATGGCAACAGCTTTCCCATTAATTGTCTTTTCATTATCTTAAGGAGAGATGAGCCGTGACGGAGTTCACACTGAGCAATTTAGCTCTCTGTCAATCCAGACAGCCACTGTCTCTGCAGAGGCAGAGCAGAAGAATGGAGGAGAAAAAAACAACAAAGCACACACAACGGCAAAAACTTTCAGATCTGGAACTGCAACACAGACGTCACACTGTTAGTGTTATTGACAGGAGTCATGCAAATTCTCAGTATGCATATTCATCTTCCATCTTTCACTTTATAACACTGTGTCGTTGGAAAAAGTTTACATCTTTCAATGCTATTACGCATTCCAGAGGAAACTCTGTCCAAACATACAGGACACATGCGCCAAGTGTATATCTTTTTCAAGAATATTTCTATTGTTATTCAAGCCACAAGTGTTTTGAAAGTAGTTTATGAAATGTATACAAGCTATGTTACGGTTTGTGTGTTCTTAAAGCATGTCGGATATAAACTCTCTTATCTTTTGCTATCTGTCATGTTTATGATAATAATGTTTAGGATTAAGGCAAAGATTACATAGATACAATCATTGTGTGATCAAATGTCATGAGATTAGGCTTCATAACATAAAATAACATAACTTCACAAATTGTTCAGCTGTCAAGTAAAAAAATATTTCTAGCTCAAAATTCTAATTTAAAGTTCAATAACAATACTGATGATCCCTTTTCATGCAAAGACTCTGGAGGTTCTGTAGAGTTTAGAGAAATGAGCTACAGCATGACAAATGCCTGTTTAAACAATGGGATATGTTGGAAGTAATCAGAAGGCTTGCAGTTTGGACGGGATGTGCAACTCCAGAAACTCATTAGATCTTAGAAAAAGAATTGGTTTTCCTCAGGGTAGCAGGGTGATGCATATATTTTTGTAGAAATTACCTGCTGACTGTCTTTGCCCAGTAATTGCAATTTGATTATTCATGGTAAAGAATGATCTCTAAAGATACTTCTAAAGCAGATGCAGTTGCTAACAGCTCGGTGGTAAAAGTGGGAACGATTCTGGGAATCTTCTCTGTGAAAGAAAGCATTTTGTTTGTAAAGAAGCTCATGCAATCAATACATGGTTCAACAGAGCTCAGACTGTCAGAATGGGTGCAGTACTGAAAAGAAACTTGGGATTATTCTTATTTTCTTCGATCGATGATGAATTGTAAGCAGCTCGAGCTTCAGGAACGGCTTTATTTTCACACTAATTGAGACCGGTCCAAATTAGAAGAGCACCATAACATTAGCAGTTTTCAGAGCAGTAAATATGAAGGAGCCAGCCTTTTCTGAGTGATTAGCTTCTTTTTCAGAAGGGCGGCATTGTTCAGTGTCATACACACAGACGTTGTGATGCTGTCAGTAACAGGGCCGGGTTCTGCTGCCCTGGGCTGTGTTTGCACACGGCAGGAAAGAAAATAATAATCAAAGAAGTGTATTAGATCTAGTTGCAGCATTGTCTGATAGACATACGACACCTAAGTTTAGATCTCTTCTGTATAATATAATTATTCTTGGCAATTATTGACCAAAGCTAGGACAACATATCTTTTCTGAAGCAGAACTATGAACTGATCATGTCGGAGATGAGATGTAGATGGGTTAGACTAACCCTAACAGACTAATTTAAATGTTCTGAGTATATTAGTTCAAAACTTCTGTTCTGCTAAATTTAAGAATAAACAACAAAAAAGAACGTCTGCATGGATAAAGGGTCACTGTACAAGTTCAGGAGTCCAGCATTTTGCCCTTTTCTTATTGGTTTGATGTTTTATAGCTGCATCTTTTAATGTTGATCAGAGCACCACATGGGAAAGCATTTGCAGTCATTGTGTGAATCTGAATTCTGTGTTTGCAGCACGTTTGCAGATAAAGTCAACAATGATGTCTGTTGTTTTCATAAAGTCAGCTTATGAGGAAAAAAACCCTCTAGAAAGTGTGTACTACCACCAAGTTAAGTCCCTGTTCACCAATACCAGTTGGTATTGAGATAGTTAAGTTAGTGGTGCAGAAAGCTGAGACAAACACTAACTGCTGTTTAAAAACTAGACATGATATTAAAACATCATGTCTAATAAGTAAATCAATTTCGTTCCCTTTTCATGTAAAACTTTCCCTTTTCAAGACAAACATTTTAATAATCATTAAGAATATCACCAATCAATATACGGGGAAACTTTCTTTTTTTTCTTTTTTTTAAAGTATCACAAATGTAATCCCATCAATGTCGAAATGTGCCAAAAATGTGGGTTCAATTGCTGCTACTCTCAAATACCATAATCAGTGACTAAATAGGAAAGTGAAGTTTATGTAAATTTCATATATTATTCAGTTAAGATTTAGGCAGTTCTTTTGTATAGATTATTTATTTTTTGGACTTCCAATTTCTAAAACCAGATGGGATAAAGGCAGAATAATGGGATGTTCATTGTCACAGCATAGCATTACAAGGATATTTATCATGTCACACGAGGTAATAAGTTTCTGAACTGGAAACAAAGCATGTAGATGAGGCTGAGATTACTCAGATGATTCGTACGGCAGAGAAACCCACTTTATTTGTAATCATACTTCAAGGAGAAAGTATTTTCTTCAATGCTTCATGGTTTCGGAAAGTTAAAGGCAGCAAAAAAAATTGAGAAACAGTACAAATGTCACTCATCATCTTTTGCTATTTATGTCAGCAATACATAAGTTTCTATTTTGAAAACAAAAATTGGAGGCAAGTGTTGTACAGAAACAGAAAAAAAACGAAAGCTTGTTTTTAAAAATCTATGGTTGCAGTGGAAATAACTAGACAATTCCTTTTCAATTGTATGAATAATAATAATCCTTCATTCAAATTTAAGCAGCAACAAAAAAAAGTTGAATTAGTTCCTATAACTCAAACATAGTTGTGAGTGGTTTCAATTTTTTTAAAAAGTAAGGGCTGATGACATATAGTTTCGAACCATTTTTCACACAAAATGTGTCACAAAACTATCGTTGGATGGACAGAGGTTCAAAATAAAGTAAAATATAGACAAACAAATTTGTGGAAAAAATTACTGTCAAGATTGGAGTCAAGTCGCTCTACATTGCTTGGGAGGGAAGTGTATTTTCCCCCCCTCTGATCTCCTTATGCAGTCTGTGGTTTAGGATTAGTTTGTGACTACAGACTGACATCGGAACACTTATCACCACAGAGAATATATAGCAAATATCAAGGAGTTCCTCTTGTAATGATAGCGATGTTAAACAGTTACTCAACTTCCTAAGTGCGGTCAGAAATGATTCTTGAACAAATATATAAGCAGCTAAGAGTGAGAACGTGGTGTCACGGTGGATGGGCCGAAACTCAAATTAGCACAATTAGCACCTACTCTCCTTAAACGTAGTTTAGGAGAGTGTGGCAGTCGCGCCACTGTGGGTGCCCCGACAGAGTTCCCTTGAGACCAAAGTTGTTGCTCAACAGGTTTTATTCGAGCGTGTGTGCGGCACTCGCACACACACTCTGTCACACACGCACACACACTCACACGCTCCCGCCCGGCTTGGGCTCTTTTTGGTTCCAGCGTACGGCCCGTTGTATTCCTGGCTGGTGGGTTGTCTCCAGCTCCAGCTCTCCTCCTAAACCAGTCCTCCCCAGGTCCAGCACGCTACTCTTTTTACAGAGGGGAGAGTGATTAGCCAACTGTTTTTCAGGTGTGCTCAATCACCTCCCCTGGCACTGGTCCCTGAGCCTCTTCCACACCTCCCCCCTGCAGCTGAGCGCCACGCCCCCTCCACAGAGAGTCTTTTAGTGTTTTATTTTGGAATGTGGGCGGCACGGTGGTGTGGTGGTTAGCACTGTTAGCGCCTCCCAGCAAGAGGGTTCTGGGTTCGAATCCCGGGGGGAACCAGGACCCTTCTGGGTGGAGTTTGCATGTTCTCCCTGTG
>JABUIW010000019.1:18994251-19012411 GCA_013363375.1 Menidia beryllina
AAATATGAAAAAGAAAAGCCATCACGGAAAAACAAATAAACTTAGAAATTAAACAGAGAAACTACATAAAAGATGATTAAAAAAATGCACTCATACATTTTTGTTATGATTTCAACACACTTTTCAGTCTCAAGAGATTTTTGAAATTGGGAAGAGAACCATATGTGCTTAAAGTTTTGATTTAGCCATTGTTAGCCATCTCATCTTTTTTTTTTTAGATATAACGTTCTTTTCTAATGAGACACGATTCTGCTCACATAAGTGCCACAGAATGAAACTGCCCCAACAAAAGCTCAACAATACTGAAAATGATGTCTTCTGAATTGAGCTTTTATAGGTCTATATTCACAAATCAGAAAAACGGGGATATGAAATAATAAAAAATTGAAAAAGGGAAAATAATATTACACGAATTTACAAGTTGCAACATTAATGAATTTCTCTTTTTTGCAAAAATGCCATGATGCAATTGCCTTTTTTACATTTTATTTTTTAAACGTGTATTCTTGTTGGAAGCAGATGTTGCTGTGAAATCTCAGTGAACCTTTCTGCATTAATTGTGTCATCCCAAAATGGAGATAAGCTTTGCCCAGAACCATATTACAACCCTCTACCATACCAGGGTCTGGCTCGAAGACTTGAGAGGCTAAAACATGATTTGGACAATCTTAGCATCACACTTCCTTAACTGTTAGGGGGGGGATTTGTGGAAGTAACTATTAATTTTAGTGCTGACGGCGGTTTCCCAGAGTAATCTCTTTTCCATGTGGATCTAGCAGCTTTTTCTGAGTGCTGGCTCCAGATGCAGTGGTGCAAGGATCTGAAATGATGGTGTCCAGCTTAAGCCTGCACCCAGTGCCCTTCCAAATTGCAATTCCTCCAGATTCCTTGAAGGCTTCAATGATATTCAGCACTGTACAGGGAGAAATATGTAAATGCATTTCATTCTTTCTACGAGGAATGTTGTAGCAGGTGACACTTTCAAATCATCGTTTTTTTTTTTATACATGCCTCTGATGCTGATGCCCTAACAGATGGCTGCTAAGTCAAGTCTTAAGAAGTCTCTGTGTGTCCCTGGTTTCCAGGCTAGACCTGTCTGAGAACAGGTTGTCCCTCTGGTTGTAGAAACCATTCAGTAGGTACATGTATTGTTGGGTACTCCCACCCTGTCCAGAGTAAAGGCTCATCCTACACTAGGTGTAGTTAATTTGTGCGCCTTATGGAGGGGTGCTTTCCTCTCAGCTTTCTGCACAGCTGCTGTGTGTTTATTTGAGTCCACATTCACCACATAGTGTTGTCTTTATGTGGCAGTTTGCCCTTTCTTTGGATAGCAGGAGATGGGTACTTCTATTCGATAGTAAACTGCTCGTTCTCTCCACAGTCAACATTGTGTTTTATAAGCCCATGAGCGTGGATACTCTGATCTTACAGGGCTTCCTTGGTACCAGTCTTGCACAACGATAGGCCCTTTGCCTCTCTGACTTGGCATTATCCCATAGATATGGAGCATCTAATTGAGTGGAGAGGCAGTCTTGAATTGATACCAAACATATGGTGAGCTTTATGCCACTTGAAGACATCTTCCTATCAAACAGTCCGTGCTGTTCTATTGGTGAGCTTAGAGGTGTGTTCTGTCTGTACAGAACTAGTGACCCAGTCAAGAAATAGGGCACAGGTTAAGTCCTAACCATACATTAAACAGACTGGATTTTGATTCGTGAGTGACTCATTCTGTTCTCAAAGTCGACCTTGGCGATGTATTTATTATCATATATTTATTTTAACAATGCTGAGAGATAAGAGATCATGTTAAAATGTGTGTGTGTGTGTGTGTCTGTGTGTGTGTGAACGTTGTAAACAGTGCTGCCATATTCTAGCCTCAATTGAGTGATTGCTGGAAAAGCTTTCACAACATTTCTATTATTTTATACTTCTATTACTTTATGCTCAAGGTGTCTTCGCTTGCATTAAGTATTGATTATCATTTATTTCTCACCTGAGTAGGAACACAAAAATCCACTGAAACAAAGTGTTCTCTTCAGAAAGTTGCAGGTTAAAGTGTTGCTTCAAAGGTGAGCGGCCCAGGCTGAGACTCAGCGTCTGACAAATAGCCTCAAACAGTGAGACAGCAGTTAAAGCAAGACGAGAGCTAATAAAAGAAACAGGATGTTGTAAAGTCGCTGTTTTCTCGCATCGCTATCTACTCATTTTCATCGTAATATTGATGTTCTCCTGTCTGGTCACATGGGGAGGCCACAGCAAAGATAAACCAAAGATTAAAAAAAAATATTGGGGATATTGTTTTGTATTGTAACTTTTAAATACATCCACTCAGCTCCCTATTCTGTGATATTTGCCTGTCTGTGGTAAATTCTCATAATAAAGCCAATATAAGATGGCTTTTATATTTCAGAAAATTCCCTTCAACAGTACTGTGTTTATAGCTGTTATCAGAGACTGAAACATAAGTCATTAAAGACAAACAGGATAAGAAGTTCATGGTCTGCACAGTGGTTCAATTAAGTTCAATTCAAGTTTATTCACATAGCGCCATAAAACAGCAAATGCAATGCCAAGGCAACTCAATGATAAAATCCAATTCAGGCTAATTAGAATTCTTTCATTACAATACAATCAGTATTCAATCAATTCCAGTTCAAAATGAGTTAAATTCATGCAAAGCTAATCACCCAAAAAGTTTCTAAGCTAAGGAAACCAACAGGTCTTTTCCAAATCTTCACTTCAGTTCAACCCTCTAACCCGAGCATCCACAAGGCACAAAAAACTCCCTTAACTTTATTCAGCTGGCTCAAGCTGGGCTTTGAGAGGACAAGACTGATGGACATAAACACCATAACACCATAACAACAACCCAAGGATACCAGCTGAGAAAAAGGACAAAATTGGCATTTTTTGGAATTCCTCTTACAGTCCAGGCCTACAGCAGTATAACTAGAAGATGTTTCAATGAACTTGAACCATCCTTAACTCATTGACTGCCAGCCATTTTCAGAACAGAGAGTCGCTCACTGCCAGAGTTTTTTGAGAATTTTGACTGATTTTTCAAGAGCCACAGAATAGTTTGTGCTTTGACTATGTAAACACCGAACACACCAAAAGAAAGAGCAGACTCTCTTCTTTCATCAGGAAAAAAGATTTTGTTTCTACCTTATTCCGTTCTTCTTCGACGTGCGTCTCACCGGCGCCATTTCTCTCATAGCGAACCATTGCGTTTGTTTTTATTTGCTTACAATCTATGCTAATCTCCCATCAAAAGTGGCACAGCTACCTAGAGGGTAAATTTGTTAGTCCATACTCTGTCTAGAAGCCGATATTTACGGAAAAACTTTCGCCGATCGTCCCCCAAGCCACTCGCAATTGAAAAACATAAAAGACGTCTATAGACGTCTTTGGCAGCGAACGGTCGGATTTGAAAAGACGTCTATAGACGTCTTTGGCAGCGAATGAGTTAATTATACGCTTTGTCAAAAAGGAGAGTTTTAAACCTGATCTCAGAGGTAGGGGGGGTCTGCCTACTAGGTTTTACATGTATGCAGAGGTCTTCTGACTATCTTGGTATTGTTGACTCTAATTTGTCTTAAGTGTTTTGTCACGGTGGTCTGTTTAATTTTGGTCTCTGCGTGGCTCCGTAATGGACCTCCAGCCTATCACCACCTCGTGTCCAATGGCATGTCATGGTGTGGAAGCAGGTTGGATATCTGACTGAAGCCTTTCCCACTGCTTGAAGGCTTTTCATACTTTGTAGCACTGCGATGTAATCCTATCTTTTGTCAAAAACACCGCTTCTTTTCCTGTTTTCCTGCCATCTCTTTTTTCCCTCGTCTACCATCAAAGTTGCAGTTTTAGCCGTACTATTCAGCATTACCATAAAGTATACCGTGTCTCCTATACTGACAGAAAGCACAGGATCTTTTCAGCGTTGGGGTTTTTCAGAGCGAACTTTGATGGAGTTACTAATGTTCCAGACATCTAAACATAGCGCCAGTGTTATGGCCTTAGGTAGAGGGAGGAATGGGGTTCTGTTTTTACAGGAGCGATGTTACATTCAATAACTGTAGGGAGAAACAGAGAGAAAAAAACTTCTTTTGAAACATGAAAAACCAAAAATAGGAAATATAAGATTTAGTTAGCCTGATCTGTTGGCTGGAAGCCTAAAAACAAATCTGGGATGGCCTCTGACACAAAAAACACCTCCTACTTCACAGATATATGTGTGAACTGGTCACAGCCCATTCAACAGGACTGGACTTTGTAACCAAGTCTCATTGGCCAGTGACACAATGTGAACACCCCTGCATCTGCTTACGTTGTTGGGGTTAAGTTTAGGGTTAAAATATCCTGTGAAATGTGAATGGGTGTATCTAAAGCATCAGTTTCTGAGAGGTAACAATCTCTGGCTCCAACTTCTCATGGTGAAAGAGAGACAGAGAGCTCAGTGAGAAATACAAATCTAAAATGAACCTACTAACAAGTTCCACTACAGGGTCACTTTCCAGACAGATAATCTGAGGTCAGATGTTCTGTTTGAATCCTGCCTTGCTCCCTGATCTCTTCTCTAGGCTGTACGCTCTCACCCTGGCAGCATGAAGAAGAACATAAATGAGAGCTCAGCTCAGTAGGATGTAATGATAAGAGAATGTGATAAGCTAGAGAAGGGGATGTGCTTCTGTCATGCTAAATCCTAAACTGGAGACCTTTCAATATGGAGTCAGCATGTTCTCCCTGTGTCTGTGGGTTCTCTCTGGGTACTCTGGCTTCCCCCCACCAGCCTAAACCTGCATGTTAGGTTAACTGAACACTGTGGTTGTGGTTGTGTGTCTCTGTGCGGACCTGGGATGAACTAGCTACCTGTCCGGAGTATACCCGCCTCTCACCCGTTGCCAGATGGGTGAGACTATAAATTCAGATATACATACACATCTATGTGTAAATTAAAAATGTTGTGACAACTATTTTGTTGTTACAAGATGATATGGTGTAAAAAAAATAAAAAGAAATCCTATGAATGCAATTTTGTGAGTAGAAATTTCAAATAAAGGCCCTCGTACCCAAAGGAAAAAAATATAATAAAAAAAAATAACAAGATACTGTAAAGACTAGCAAAATGAGTTTAACAAAATGAGAACCAATCTTTACTATTATTTATATTTACCAAACAACCAACCTAGGGGAATTCCACTCCATAAGTAAAAATCACAAAAAGGCCATACAGTGAAATGCCGAAATGCAAATACTAATGGTAAATACTCCATCTGTAACAGCTCTAAAATGCATAGGTAGGTAAACACGTCCAGCGGATGGATAGTTCCATTGTTGGAGTATTTCATTTTGCAGACTGGAGCCACACTTGTTGCTGGGCCCCTAGAAAAGTCATAATCCCCTTGACTGGGTGTACCCATGGAGGACCAACTACTACTTTTTTATTCATTACTTACCTAGTACTTTATGTGATAAAATATTTATGACCAGACTAAACTGCTATTCTGATTAAATGGTGCTAGTTTAAGAGGCTGTGTTTTAACAATAATCACTCAAGACAAAATTGGTGTTTGTATCCTGTGCATAATGGGATTTCTGGTTTAATTTCAATTAGAATTTTCAGGTTCAGGTCAGCAATCTTGCTGTAGAGGTTTGGAGATGGATACTTTTGTTTTGCTGAGTCACCACAAACATAAAATTGAGGAGATTCACCAAAAATAGTTAGTGCCTTGTGTGTGCTGATCATACTTTAAAACTGTTTGTCTTGATGTTTTCACGCTGAGCTTTTAACAGGCACAGTCTCAGCATTATTTCAAGCACATTTCAGTTGCTGATAAATATGAAAGAATTAATGCATTTGATGTGTGCTATATTTAGCCTCTAAAGCTTCTTCCGTCACTATGAAACGCACACTGAAAGAAGCTTATTCAAATTCCGTAAGCCAAGTTGACAACACAGAGCTAAAAATCAGGAGTGCTGTGATGAAATGACAAAAAAACATATGTATAAAAAAGTAGTTTTGTTTTTTTTTTAAACGAGAATTCAAACCAATGTAGGTGTCAATGGCTGACATTAAAGAAAATGTTTCCTGGTAAGGTGAAACTGATGAAGGCTTTGGGGTCAGGGCCTGGTCAGCTGAGGGCTGTCTTCTCTCTGTCCATAGCAAGCAAACAAACTGAGATAATCAAGGAGAACTCGTGAGTTGCCGCCACAGTTAGTGGAGTTCTTTGGACCTGGTATCGTTAATCCACGTCTATGAGTGTGACAATAAGCTCTCTGTCTGAACACCAATCCTCTTAGAAGAAGCTTTGTAGGTAAACTCGCTCATGCAAATTCTAAACCCCATTAGCTTTGAGAGACTTCTGAGCTACATTGAGATTAATGGCCAAGTGAGTACTTGATTTAATAGGGTTATTTCACATCTTCTGTGGGGAAACATAAACAAAAAAGTTAATACAAGACATTTGTCACTGACGACTTCAATCTCTCTGCTCCGAGTAGAGGAGTTTCTCACGCTTACCGATGTGTTCTTCCTGCAGGGCTCGACTCCAGTGAGAAAGGGCAATTATTTTAACTAAGTTTTAATTATCTGGAAGTTTAAAAACCTGTGGTGAAAAAGTTTTGAGTGTGTTCTCGTGCAGTTTTCATTACAGAGTGAAAAAATATTACTGGAAAATCCTTATTTATCTTTCTGCATGCAGTCAGCTTACTGCGAACTTCGTTGAAGGGGATTACTGAGTCGGGGGTGAGGGGAGGACGGGAGCTGCTGTCACCGCGAAGTGGAAGACAACACGCTGTGACAACGGTGATCAGAGTCTGCCGCCGACTCACAGCTGCGGGGAAATGATTAGCCAAAAGTTGAGGAGAAGCCTTGAAATATTTTTCCGTGACCTTTAATCCCCAATCCACTCAAAGTGGCACCTTTCCCTCCGCCTCAGAATGCAGGCAAACACTCAACTATCAGAGAGTCAGCGGAGCTCCCAGCGTGCACAGCCAGCAGCTTTCTGCACCATCACAGATTAACTAAAGCCGCCTGATTACCTTAACTGGAGAAACGAGCGTCATCCTTTAGTTGGCAGATTCAAGCTGGATCAAATAGCAGTAGCCACGGGAACGAGACTGCTCGTAGTGACATATTTAGGAGTGACCAGCGTTTTTATGCTTAATACACTGACTGATTAAGCTGAAGAGAGGTGGTTTTGCATGTGGCAGCAACAGCTTGCAGTCTATGCAAACGGATTAGAACATGCCTCTAACCTAGAAAATACTGTATATATATCCCTACACTGGGTGTGATTGTTTGTTGTTTTAGTTATTTAGTCAGAGGCTTTTTATTATTGTTCTATGCAACTTGAGTGCAATAGTTTGTCTTATCTAGTTCAACACCTTGGTATTTGTGCTGTTAGAAGTGACCGTAATGAAGTAAAGAGTAGAAATGAAAACCAACTGGGCTAATAATGTAATATATTTTTCGTTGTGAAATTATTTTTTAAAAATAAGAAGATCAGAATGAATGAATTGAGCTAATAATGTCAACAACTTGTGTTAAGAAGTGGTACACTTTTTCACAAAGGGTGTTTTTTGCAGAAACATCCTGAAAATCTCTCCTCCACAAAGACGGTCAATATGGTCTTTTTTTTTTTTAAATCGTACCTGTCCATGTTACTATTGTGTTCTTTCCCTATATGGCAACATTATGAGCTTCCAGAAATTCGAATATGAGTGAAATTTGAAAAAGAAAAAGAGTTGAAAAATCCAGTAGAAGTAACGACTGATGGTCTCACAGTTTGTGTGCTTGTCTATGGAAGTGGCTGCTCTTTGTATTGGAAGGTAGAGCTGTTACATTTCCATTGCTGGTAACATCTTATGGTTAACTTCAGGACCTCTGATCTTTTCAAAGAACTGTCACTGCATGCATATCTCTCTCTTCCTCTTTCTCCACACAGTCACCATTAAAAACAAAGACACCTTTCTCCAATGAATCTGCACCGTCCACCATTTTCTCCCAATAAACTAGCATCTTTCCAGTTGAAAAGGATTGGAAGATTGTGCAGATGGCCACGAAATCACCAGTCTGATGGAAGCGTCACGCCCTTTCATGAACAGCCTTAGTAGTGGAGTCATGTTCATTCTGCTGTCAAACTTCATAGTGGGGTCATCACTCTTCCTCTCCCTCCAGCAATCTCCATTTTCTCCCTCTGGATCCATTCTCACCTTCTCATACTCACCTTTTCTGCATCGCATTCGGTGATGCCCTCTTCCTCTGAGAGTGCTTTTTATTTCCCTCTGTTCCCTGGGCACATCTGTGATCACAGCTGATGAAAAGAATAAAAGCCAGACCTCTGATATTTCAGGTTTAATGTTAAGAAGCTGTCTGCTGGTCACTGGCCTTAATGGGCTTAATTCATGAGTTCTTTGCGAGCCTCTTCCACCTCTGTACTTTGCTCGATATTTTAGCTTTCACTATTTTCATTCACCTTTTGGAGAAAAGTATGTTAAGTGGAAATGATTGTTTGGGCGCTCAGCTTTAATCTTTTCTTTTATCAGCAAAGTATAGAAGCCAGTGAATCAATCAAAAACCTTGGGAAAGAGAAATATGTTTTTCTTCTTCACTTAGTTCTGTCAATTTAATAATTTTCACCAGCTCTGGCCGTGTGTCTAAAGAGCGTTCAGTATAAATGAAAATAACAGCAACATAAGGGTAAACAAAGGAATGCTGTGTCTGTGTATGTATGTTTGAATTCTGGGTGCCGGTGTCAGTTGCAGCCCTCAGCAGCCGTGTTGGAAGTCAGGAAACATGACACATTGCTGCAGGCGCTCTGTTCAGTGATTGTACAGCAATGGAAGTTCCAGGCTGCAGAATGAGAAAAAAAAAATCCAGCGCGGGGCGGCCCGAGCAGGCAGCTTGCTGCTGGCGCTCTGGGCAAACGGGCTCTTTCTTTGCGTTACCCTAAGATTTATTTTCTGTGAAAAAAGATATTCCTGAAGCAATTTTTTTTTTATGTGCATGCACCACCAAGGCAATGGGAAACATATTAACCTACCGGAGCAGATAACTGATCTTAACAAAGTCCAAGAAATGCCTGGATCAAGACTTCATGTGGGGAACATTTAACTCTCAGCATGGATGTTTGAGAACAGTGGTACACAAAAAGGAGTTTGGACCTTTGATAAGGACAAGTAAAGAATGCCATGAAGACATTTTGTGTTGAGACATGGCTGCAGGAACAGCTCCAACAGCTCTGTCAGCTTTAAAACCGTACGGACAGACAGAGCCTGCAGACAGAGTGGGAACAGGAGAGGAGGAGGACCTCAGAACTGGAATCCTGGAGAACATCTGCAGCCTAGATGTCAAACTACTGCCCATGCTGTTAAAGAGAGAGTTCTTCTTTTGCCTGCTGACAGTAACCCAGCACAGATGGAGCCTTTAGGTTCCTACCACACCTTCCTTTTGTGGCCCCATGATTGCTGCTTTTTTATTTATGCTGTCGTTATTCAAATATCTGAGAAAAAGTCGTTATTGTGACATTTTTTTTTTATTGGCATCAGCAAATGTGTACATCTCATTTTGTTAATTGTGTTGATTAAAAATAAAATAATAGAAATAAATTAATCAAACGCCAACACAATATTTAAAGTCCTTTATACCTGAAGGGCTGTACTTATTAATGTGTTCTGCTGTCCTGTTAGACAGCGATTAAATGTAATTGAGATAAAAAATGATGCACATTGGCCTTTCATGTAAGAGTGGAGTCTGCTCATTGGTGATTAATGAACCACTGCCATCTCTAGCACTCTGAACTCTAGCCTGGACTTAATTAAAACTGAGAAATTGACCACTAATCATAAATTACTTCCCATAACCTCTGACATTTTTGGAATAGAAAGAACTAATTGGTTTCTAACCAATTAATTACTGACAATAGAAGCAAATAGCAGGTCACGGCTCCACGAGGGTTCCCGTGCACGTGTCATGTTTCAGACGGTGTGAAGGAACCATCAAAGGTGGAAAGGTGCTCCTGCTGGGTGACTGATGTCTGCTCTGTGGTGTTTTACAGGTGACCACCATCGTTACAGCGCCCCTGCTCTGACCCCGCCAGCCCAGTCTCTGGTCAGCAGGAAAGTTCTAGAAGAACCAGCTGGACTCCTCTAAACTCCCTGGCACTGACCCCTGTACACCTATCTGGAGATGGAAGACTCGCACACTATACCACAGGCTCATGTTTTATATGATTTTTTTGGTTTAAATAAGGTCACCTGCAGTACACCTTCAGCTTCTATTGGAGTCCACCTAAAAACCCAGGGCTTCACAGTTACTGTTTTCATTGCTGTATACTATACGCTTCCTTTCCGTTAGACGTTTTTACAAAAATGGGAGTAACATTGTCAGAGTGTACTGTATGGTAAACTTTACTGTAGCTTTTAGTGATGGTAAATATTGTTGATCTGAGAATATACCCTTAAAATAAAGTTCACCAAAAATCAGAGTATATTGGTAGTTTGTCTCGGCTTTCAGGTTTTGGCGAGAAGCTTTCCGCTCTTTTGGTTTCTTAGATTCAAATTTAAAGTTCTACCAAGATTCTTATTGGTATTGCTTTTGTCTTACTCTTGTTTCCATGATCTGTGTTATCAGGTTATTTGTATATTTTATTCTTTGTATGTATTTGTTCAAGATAATTATCCTCTTGCACATTTCACAGTTGGTTTTTGTTCAAATGAAGACCTTTTTTGGTACATTCCCCACTGTTTGCTTATTCCTCCTGCCTTTTGAGTTTGGATTGCTGAAACTTTTTTGGACACCCTGCTTTACAATATGTTTAGTTTTGGCATTGTTAGTTTATTACAGTTTAAGAGACCCGCTTACCTGCCTAGGACTCATGTTAGTCATTTACGTCTGTTCTGACTGACTGTGGAGATATTCTGAAATTAGGTGTCCCCTGAAAATAATAAAATTGTTTTTGTTTTTTCTCTCTCTCTTTCTATTTCTCAATATTCAATTTGCCCCCCTGTGAGCTGAGCTTCTTTTTCATGCTGTTGTTCTGCACCAGAGGTCTGAGAGCTTCAGGGTCTAATGCAGGGCTTCGTTCTGCAGGGCAGAGATGTCCTGTCTGCATCTCACACCTGGCTACAAGTTGCTGGACATTGTCTAAGATCTGTTGTAGAGCCTGTCCTCATGGGCCTGTCTGGACTGGTAGTCCCTGGTCTTTACTTGGCTTGAAGTCTGAGCCGGTTCCATGAAGAGCAGCTCTATACAGCACTTTTCAAGCAACTTTTTTATATCGGCCACTTCTTCAAATTTGAGGTGACAGACAGGGGATTAGGCTTCCAATGGTTTCTCATCCACACATTCCCTGGGTTTCAGTGCCCCATTAATCACAGGAGGGCATCTTCCTGATGCACACTTATATAGTTATTACTCCAGAACACATCTTACTCTTTATAAAGATTTGGAATAGTCCAACTTCCTTTAGTCCTCTTCATGGTTGACTTTGGGGGAGTTTGATGGAACAACTGGAGTATGAAACAATAACTGTTTATTATAAAGGTATTTCCAGAGAACAACCTCACCAGCTCATTTCTGGCCTTCTTTTGCATCTAAGTGCTCATTAAAGAGATCATAAAGTGTCTTGTCAGTAAGAGCTTTTTCTCATTTGTCAAGAATACTTAGAACTTTAAATATGTTGCACTCAATTGCAAGGTGCTGCATATAAGATTGTGTTAGAACAGTTTGAAATGAAACAAGTGCTATCTCCAAAAAATACCATAAACCACATTTGAAATAAATTAACTCTGTGTATTACTTTAAACTGGATAAGTCAGAAGTGAGTGCAGCTGACTTTATTAGTTTGACATCCAGCATCATCCCCCCAATCATCATGAAGGTAAAGATCAGGTAGACTGTGTGACACTGACAAAGTATCAGATGTGTTAAAGGTTTCATCTGAATAGAGACTTATGAGGGAATGTATACCTTGTGTGAGTCACAGTGTAAAGCTGGAATCTAGATGTAAAGGAGGAAAGGTTCCAAAGTGTCTTCTAAACTGATATCAAACCTCCAAGGAAACCTGATTCTTAACAGAAACAGATGTTGATTGATAAAGTGGAATAAATGAGGAGAAACACAAGTAGATGGAGTACATTCAATTCAAACCAACAATGGACTCTTTTAATGCTCGGGATAAAACTGGGAATTGGGAAGGGCCAGCATTCCTCTGCATTTTAATTTCTGTGGCAGAGATTTTCGGTACGCAAGCATCACATTAACACTCAGATATCTAAAGCCCGAGCCAGTAAGAAGGAATGCCAAATCAGTCTGTTTGCTTCTGGATTAATGAGCAAAAACTCACTCTTTTATATGTTTATTCTATGAATAATCCCAAGAATTCACAACGTAGGATCTGATACGTATAACAATCATCCACATTCAAAGCCAATCGATACTCAGAGTTGTTCTGCATTCCTCTAAAACAGGAAAAAAGATTCTAAGGTTATAGCCAAGGGTTCAACTGACACAGAAGAGAGATGGAAATGGACAACCAGTGTAAAGTGTTTGTAGCTGTACCAACACCATCTTTTTGGGGATGTATAAAACAGTGGTATCAAGCTAATGATTTTATTTCCAAGTCCATTTTTTTCAGAAGAGGGTAAGACGCCTCTCTCTGCCCAGAACATGGACACATCGCAATATCAGGGGAATCTGGACATGATAGCCGGTGGTGCTCATCGGCTGATACGTTCTGGGAAGTGGAGGCAACTTTTTCCACTGAACCCCAGAGATGTTGTTCCGGGGAAACCTGGTTCCTAGGTCTTTACATTTGTCTGGTTGATAGGCTACTATGTCGAGGCCTTCATCTCCATGACTTTATCAGAATAGGTAGAAAGGGTTTGACCCCTCCCCTCCACGTTACCATGGAGATGTATTTAAACAATATCCAAAGCAGCTTTCACTGATTGTGGGTCGGCTGAAATTTTTTATAGATCATCTCCCAAATGATCTCTTATGCTCCAGATCCTGCAAACATTTGTTCAAACATTCCAAAAAAATCTAACTTTATGAAAGTGAATTAAAAACTTAAATACCTAAAAGGAAATTAATATTCTCGATAAAGAAAAGACATGAACTGATTTACATTTTATCCCTCTGTGTTGAGGAGTGTAGTATAAAAGACATCATTTTCTTCCTGTTGAGTTACTTCATATATCTGATTAGTGCAGCTCATCAGGATATAACCACACAAACCTATAGAACTCTAGATGACACTGTGGCTTTGCAATACACACTAACTTCTAAACAATGTACCTCAGCAACACAGTTAAGCATCATGTTGAAAATGACTTCAAACTTAAGCTTGAGCTGTGCACGAAAACCTTAAATGATTTTTACAGAGATGCATAAAACACAGTTAATGAAGTTTTGCCGGTAAAGCTGAAAATGATTACAGTTCTTCTCTGTTGGCTCATGACTGCAGAGTGAGAGTCTGGCTCTCCACAACTTCAGGAGTGACATGAAAGCGTTGCTTTGATTTGTATTCATAGATGCAATGTGAGTCAAATATGACTCAAACATTTGGGGCCACACATTTTTTTAACTTTAGATTTGGACTTTTTCAATTTTTCTGGGTCCTGCTTACTGGAGTGAGGGCTCTGATAAGCAGGAGTCAGATGGAGTCGCAACTTTCTCTGAAATCTGCCAGTCGGGCATGTTGCTTTAGGTACATGCCTCCAGTACAGCACCCATTCACAGTATGTAGGACATTCCAACAAGTCCATGTAAACACAGGATGGCTTGTTCACGTCAGAGGAAAGCGACCATCCAGCCCTCTATACGAGAGACCCTTGATGGTCTTAACACCAAGACTCTGAAACAGTTACCCTGTTTTCCACAGTTTTATTAATGTTGCAAAGAAAAGATGATGCTACATCATAAAAAAAAAGACATGGTCAATCCTTATTTAGCTATTTATCTCATCTAAATCTTGAAATTAAATGTGTTTATTATGTATAACTATTAACATGCAGAACTTTATCCCCCCCTACCTTAAAAATCAACCATTTTCAATCAACACATCCACAATGCTCAATTAAAGATGTCTTCCCATCTCCGTTGTTTGAGTTTCATGAAGGGACCACAACAGAAAAACACATGAACAGAAAGATGAAGAGGACATCAACGCCTCCCCACAACAACTGGAACAGATCAATGGGGAGAGCTTGTGGTTGTATGCTCTATAAAATGTATCGACTGTATTGAGACAAGAGAATGGCAGAGTTTCTCCTGCACCTTTCATAAGGCAATCAGAGAGTTCTTTTCTTTACTTCGCAGTTCAATAATTACAGTAAATGTTGATTATGCACTTGGATAACGTTAAGCACACATTGAATGCTCAGAACAGTTTTCAGGTCAGCTGCCTCCACAAACCCATCTCCCATGTGGGCCGAGGGAAATTTCAAAGCCACAAGTAGGAGTTCTTCTTCTGAGCTCTTGGTCAGAAATGTCGACAAAGATTCATTTTGAGAGGAAAAAGAATAATGTGTTGTAAAACAGGGACCAGTTCCACTTATTGTTACTCCTTGTTCATAATGAGCTCATAACAAAAAAAAACTGTAAACTGTAGAGGGAGTGACCTTTAGTAAACTTAATTTATTAACTTTAATAAACTGAATCAGAAAACCATGTCATTATGTTTGGTTAGTGTAAACCCTAAAATCTTGTGTGACACTATTCACTAAATGTCCCAGATTTGTTTGTCCTTTTCTTTCTGTGTTACAGTATTTGAGCTAAACTATATCAACATCTATGATCCAAACTGGTCCGATACACAGTTTCCATGTACATCCACCTTCTTAGTAGTCTGTGCTCCGTTGGTCCTTTCGGCCCGCCAAAAGGAGGAAGAGTGTGAAAAGAGGAGGGCTTCTTGATGGACGGTCCCTTTGCATCATACTGTGGAGGCTCGGAGCAGCTTCACCATCTGCAGGCTGTCACCCCCACCCCCCCACCCCCTGCAGACCTTTCAATCAGCTCTCCATAAGAATATCAAACTCAGCAATTTAGTGTAACGGGTCATTCTTCCCAAATGCTATTCAACCAATATGTAGTTCGAGTTTATTACTGGGGTCTTTGTGTTGTTTTTTACCCTCTAACAACTACTCTCTTTCACTTTACACTTTTCCTGTGAGCTGCTGTAACAATTTCCCACTGCGGATTCAATCCATTTTATCTGATACTATAAGTGATCTGTTAAACAGCGATCTGTGTGTACATACATACACATACACATATACGCACACACAAAACTGAACTGCTCATCTTCCCACTCAAACCAACCATTCGCCACCCTATTCACATCCAAACTCTGTCTCTGCTCCATCAAAGGCAGCTGGAGACCGGGGGGGCATGATTGATGTCCAGCTGACCTTTAAAGATCATGTTCCCTCCGTTGCTCCATCATGTATGGATGCTTTTTGCTTTTTGTTGGCTTTGTATCTGCATTGTACGCCACGTCGGATGGAGGCGTCAGCTACATGCAGAAACAGAAATAAACCAATAAAACAACAGCCGGTCAGGAATAGAAAAGAATCCATCAGTGCTTTATGTGTGCATGTTTTTTAAATAAAAACCCAACTTAGTAGTTAGATATCTCTAGTAAGTGGAATGCACATGCTCTCAGAAATCCCTTTCGGTGCATTACTGTGATTAATCTTTGTGATTGATGAGCGTTCTGTGAGCAGAGATTAGGAGGTCCCTTCTCCTCTGTGAGTCACACAGGTGTTTCAGGTCATTGTGAAAGCTTGTTCGCTTCCTCGGGGGGGGTTTCCGAATCCCCCACTGGAAACTGATCTCTGCTTTGCTGTTGTCTTGTTTTTATTTCCTCCCAGACTTGTCCACTCATTTATTTTGATTTTGGGCTTCAGCTTAACACACATTTTGACCGATATTGTCCAGTCTGTGTTTTCTTTTTCTTTTTTTTCTTTTTATGCACAAATATTTTGTCAAACATATTAAGTTATGTGTGTTTCCCACCACCTGTATTGGTGGGTTGATTGGGTTTTCAAGCCCTACCTCAATGCATTTCACCCTCCACACTTTCACCCATACAAAATGCTTTTCGAGATAAATATTTGAAGTTTGAGGCTGATTCTGAATGAGGGAGGAAATGTTCCTTATAGTAGAAGTGTAAACATTTAACAATATGTTTGGCAAGAAAATCTAATAGTTTAATGTGTGAGTCTTACCTGCTTATTCCAGGTAAGACACCGATAAGTCATCACCATAAAGTGCTTGTATGGGGTGAAAGGGGCTATATTGACAATAATGATACTGATAAGCCAGCCAACTTATGCTTGTGTGCAGTGTAGCTCTATTTTCTCCTGGTAGGATTTGAGTGAGCGATAAAATATCTGGAAACCATTTCACTAAGGAGCTGATCTCCTTTTTCCCCGAAGGAGCTGCAGTTCTCCCGGCATAAACAGGTTCCTGTCCGGTTTTAGCTCTGAGCAGCTGACCACTCGGAGCCCCTTCACAGTACACGCCACAGTCTTTCATTAGCTCTAAATCTCATACATGTTAGGCCACGTACAGGTCAGATAGAGCTTTGTTTGGTGCATTCACACACATCTGTGCACCTATGAACCTTTAGACCTCTTATTGGTAGGTGTACATCAGTGTTTTTCAACCACTGTGCTTCGGCACACTAGTGATGGTCAGGTGTGCCGTAGAAAATCATCCTATTTCACTTAATTGGTCTAAAAAGATTTTTTGATAAGGAATTATTTATCTGCAAATAATATTCCATTTTTGAGTGTCTGTGCTGTTCTAGTGACTGGTGGCGTAATCATGTAATAATTCCTTATGACTAGATTTTGTATATAATTTTGTATATTGGAGTGGACATGTTAAGTGAAATTTGAAAGAAGAAATATAAAATATGATAAAAATACATTTTTGTGTTTATTTGATTCCTATTCAAGACACTTAAGATAAGATAAGAATAAAATAAGAATAACTATAGTGTTACTATAGACGGCTACAGATTTGTTTGACATTTTTGGTTTGTGGTGTGCCTCGTGATTTTTTCAATGAAAAAATGTACCTTGGCTCAAAAAAGGTTGAAAAACACTGGTGTACATGACTGTAACAGCACCTATTCTGTTCTCATTATTAGATATGTGGCCCTGCTCCATTCACAGAACACATGAGAGAAGACTTCAGCTTATTGCTCCTGATGTTTTAATACAGATTCAGGTTCTGTGCAGATCATTACAGCACAACTGCTCACACAAGAAACACACAACAGGTTTCCAGTGGAAAGTGCAGGCAGTTTAGTCTTTCCCTGCTCTCACTTTTCACACAAACGCTTCACAGCAGGAGGCTGTCTGCTGGAGATGTGCTCATCTGGCTGCAGACGGGGGGGGGGGGGGGGGGGGGGTGGATGGCTGTCTTCAGGCAGAGATTGCTTGGCATAAGTGTTACCTTTGCTTCTCCTTCCAGTTCTGATGGAGGGTAGCACAGGAGGATCCTTATTGTTTTGTTGTGAGGACTCCATGTGTTTGCATGTAACCTCTCAGAGCATGGAAGCAGCATACAGGCCAGTAGAAAGGATTAACTCTTACCACAACATACTCACACGCAAACTCATTTTCTCATATGCACAGAAATGACAAAAAGTCCCTGGAATATTGGTTGAAATATTTGGACAATTTCACACCAAGAGGTTTTATGAGAGAGCAGGGAGGAAACATGCAAACACTCCAGGAATTCTAAAGACCATTTTCAGACTCCAGTGTGTGTGTAAAAACAGCTTCATCGCACAAATAACACCTGTTAAATGTTGTGTAACAGCAGTGACTACACGTTTGACGTTTGTATCTGGATCTCTGGAATCACCCATTTTGAATTCCATAAACTGAACTGGCTAATCTAAATCCGAGGGAGGAGTCCAATAGAGAAATAGAAATCAGTAAAATTCGGAGTTTTAGACAGACAAAAAGGAAGTTTAAAAAACTCATCCAATTATACTTAGCTCATTTAGAATTCTCAAGGAGTCAGGAATCTTTTGAAAATATAATGTATATAATATAATATAATATAATATAATATAATATAATATAATATAATATAATATAATATAATATAATATAATATAATATAATATAATATGAT
>JABUIW010000019.1:19032896-19061392 GCA_013363375.1 Menidia beryllina
GGATGGATGGATGGATGGATGGATGGATGGATGGATGGATGGATGGAGTGAGTCCTTACATTTCTTTCCAATGTTCAGTTGATCAGGATGATTTCATTAACAACATTTAGTCAAAGTCATTGTTTTAATGTGTGGCTGTGTCTTCTTAAGAGAGTATTCTGAATCTTACATTCTGAAGTGAGGTAAGTGAAGTGGGGAGAGATGGAGAGCTTCTGTGTATCTCACAACTGATGAAGCGTTATTCGTTCATTTTTCTGAGCCACACTTGTGGTAAAAGGCATGGAATACGAGTATTACTGTGAGTATACTATAAATATCGTACAACTGATTTGTTTCAATTTTAAGGTTTATAGGTGCATACAGTGTGCTGTGAACACAGGGCATGGTTGGTTAGAGAAGGGAGAGTGTGTTACTAATGGTCATCATAGATTCACAATGAAGAGTGAGAGGAAAGCTGTCCAGACGGAAATGAGCTTGTTAGATAGATTCAATCTGCCACTGCGCAACATTTACAGTCGTTCCCCATCATGGATCCTTGAGTTCTTGTAGAATGTAGCTTTCAGAAAGACCTTATCTTGACTTAACCTTTATTTCTCTGTAAAACCCTTCTTGAGTAAACAGTCAGTCATAACAACCAGTTACAATATTCACAGGACAAGATGAGATGGGAGGTACATAACGGTGGTCAAGTCTGGAGATGAGAAAGAAGTGGATGAGGGGAATTGATTGAAGGGAGTTAGCGCAAGAGGTAACTCAATGCTTGCTTAGCATGTGAGAGGTAGTGGGATTGCTGCCTACATTCTCCAAAGACACAGTGTTTTTTTTATCAAATATCCCTTCTCAGCATCAGTAAGGGCTGGTCTAGGTCACAGTTTGAAAGGGTTAGGCAGTTCTCCAGAGGTGTTTGATGTTAGCCTCAAAGTTTAGATGAGGTCATATCTTACACACAGGATGGTGATTGTAGGTGGGAAGACAATGTCCTGGCCAGAGAAAGTAGTACTGGCAGGTGCTGACATTTGGGTTTAGTAAGGGGTACCAATGAGAATCGTCTCAGTTTTGGGGCTGTTTAATTTGATGAAGTTATCATTCATCCAGACCAGTATCTCCTTCAAAGAGGCATTAAGTGTAAAGAAAGATGACAGAGTGTGTGCCCATTTTTAAGTGTGCATCATCAGTGTAGCAATTTAATGAAATTCCAGAGTGACTAATGACTTGGCCAAGGGATAGGAGGTGAAGTGTGTAAAGAATGGTTCCCAGTGCTGATCCATGGGGCATGCCACAAGGAGCAGAGAGAGTCCTGGACCTTAAGCCAATCAAAGAGACATTTTCAAATTAATGTGACAGCTTTATACCAGGTGAAGGCAGTATCAGACACAAATGGTGTGTTGAGCCTGTAGAGAAGGAGTAGGTGCTCAGTGGAGCCACATGAAATGACCACTCCAAGGAGAAAAAGAAGGGAAGGTGAACATGAATTGGCTGCCATTAGCTGGTCATTGGTTACACTTATTAGAGCTTTTCCTGAGATGTGGGTCGAACAAAATCCCAACTACAATTTCTCAAATTGATTAGTGTGTTTGTTATTGAGTTACAAGGTGCCCAGGGATAAGGGGGGAGAAAAAAAAAAGTTGTCTACCACAAGAGGTGGCCCCTGTGGAAAAGATCACAGCAGCCTGGAGATTGGGTGTAAACTGTTTGATTATCCAGAGAGAATGCGATAAAAATGTTTTATTTTTGCTTTGAAATGCTCAATGAAATCATTGCTTTGCTTTATGTAAAAATTTGAGTGTGGAAGTCTTGAAGTGTTTTATGGTAGTGAAAACCTGGAATCGCCATACTTTTTTTTAGATATTATGTGATTAGATTAATTGTGACATGCATATTTGTGGGATCTTGATTAGGCCTTTTGGTGGTCCTGACTTGCGAGTTTGCCAACAATAAGACCTCTGTGGGACACACCATGGTGCTTTCATTTCATGCGGATAGCTGCTAAACCAGGGGCTGATTGGAATAATTAGACTGTCTGATTGATTTTGACAGGTGCATGGACGTGAGAATGCTTACCATGGTAACATTGTAATAGTCCACTGATTTACTGAGTGATGAAGTATCTGTGGTTGATTTTGGAGGTCAACCATCAGGTTATCCGGATCAGTGTTTTTCGGAATTCAAAAGAGTTTGTTCTGTGTGTGCGTAGAGAAAAATGGAATCCCCATGGAAAAAACTTTGTGGTTTAACACACCCCTAATGGTGAAACCAAATGATTATGTGTGAATAAAGAGTCAGACTCAAGAGTGTTTGCATTTGTATGTTGAGACATCAATGCTATGTTTGAGGTCATACAGAAACTGCAGCAAGCGCAACAGAAAAGGTCAGATAAGAAAATATTGACAGAATTTTACAAACAGTTGGTACAAGGTTTTATATCTCTGGGTTGACATGTTTTTTAGATTAAGGTGTTGAGTAGATTAAGAGAATTGTTAGACTGAATGAGAGCTTGCATTTTAGAGCTGACTTTTTAAAAAAAAGCTCTGCAGGATATGGTGTAAACAAATCTAGTAGATGGCAGTTGAACTACCACCATAACCCATAGTGTCTGCTTTTTTTAAGCAAGAGTAGGCATAAACTCATGTCTAATTTAAAAGAGGAAAATGTCTCCAGGATGTGGTCACGAAGATGGTAGGACTAGTTTGTGATGGATAGTGCATTAAAATGTTAATGTTGTTATTTGATAGACCAGGGAGTTTCTGTAAGAGAGACTTAAATCCATGAAAGATCTTGTATATCTCTGAAATATCCTGTTGCTGTTGAGCCCCCGAGACTAAAGATTTGATCACAGAAAAGGATACAAGCAGCATAAATGTTTGTTTAAGGGTTAGGGTTAGACTTAGAGTTAGGATGCGGGTCCTCGGCATTAAAAGGAGTCAGTTAGGTGGTTCTGGCATCTTGTTATGATGCTTCCTTTACGTCTTCCAATGGAGGTTTTATGGGCATGTCCTACTGGGAGAAGAATTGTGTGAATCTTCTCTCACTGTTTTAATCCACATTTAAAACAGGGTCAGAATTTTTTTCCTTTTGTTTGCACATACTCTATTGTCTTTCCACAGTCTTTTTCTATTTTATTTTCAGATTTTCTACTGTTATTATAGTGTATATACAGATGAGCTGGATGAGTCTTTTGGATTTGATCAATAATATTAAGTGTGTACAGACAGTTAAACTTACTAAAAGGTTGCAATTCTTCAAAAGTTTAAGTTTTGATGACAGTGCTAGTTTCTGCTGTTCTATCTCAATCATATTTAGCTTTTTTCATCCACTAGTCAGCAAAATCTGGAGAGATTAGAGGTCCATGGCTACAAGTATTAAAAGAGAAGCTCAGTAGGCGTGCTTTTTTTCGGCACAAGGTGAACTATCGGAGGCATGTGATCTCTTATAAAGATGTCTGGGCAGATCTTGCTAAAACAGAACTATGCTTTTTCCCAGGCTTCACCAGCTATTAACGGCATGTTTGGGGAAGGTTTTGCCAAGTTTGCTGCACGCCTTCATAAGCTTGTATCAGTGCTCTGAGGTATTAAGAACAATAGGTTCTGGCCACTGGACTCAAGAGTGCAATGATAGCTTGAGTTGTTGAAGTCTATGCGTACTTCCATACCTGTGTTGGCTTATGCTGACTTTTCTGTCCCATTTATTTTAGAGGTTGTTGCCAGTCATGGTGGCCTTGGAGCTGTGCAAGGAGGCAGGATTCATCCCCGTACCTATGCTAGTCGGGTTTGCAACCTGCAGTGCGTGACATGACCAACTACAGCTCTGATGGGCAATGATGGAGAAACTTCTAGTTGCTTGGGCAGAGGTGTCTTGTCTATACAACCCATTGAGTCAACTTTGTCAACTGTTGAGCATGATGCCACAGAACAGTCGGCAGCCAACGTTACATTTTTGCTTTTGAGACCAAACGAGACCAGGGAGGATATACTAAAAATGTTGATGCTCTGTCTTGGCAGAATCCCCCTAGGCAGTAGATCTGGATGCCCTTCTTCCTGGCTCTTTACTGCCAGTGTCATGACAGCAGGCTTTACAGCCTCTTAGACTTGAGGACTCTCATGCAGCAATTGTTGCCTTGCCCCATCACTCTCCATTTGAAATTCACACGCTCCAGAGGGCAGATCTTATCATTCCAGAGGTGCGGCCTTTCTGGCCTCTTTAACATAAGTATTTTACATAATCTGATCACACATGGAGGAGAATCGTGGATATAGGGCTCTTTTAAATATGATGTTAATGATGGTTGAACAGAACAGGCTGGGGTCGGGTACTCAAACATATTGACTGGGATGTACAAAGGAAATGTGCTTAAATTCATGCACATGCACACCTTTGTCCATGAGACCCTGAGCTATTACGCTGCGTATGCTCAGAGCTGGTTCTGCAAGTTGTCCGGATTTTCGCAGCAGATGAAAACCGGAAAGCCAAGTTCCAACAAAAAATGAAGAGTTCTAGTTTTCATACTTGAGGGTAAGCTTTAGTCCTATCGTAACTGACAGTCTTAATCTCTTGTGAAAGGGAAGCAAAGGGCCCACCATGACTGGCATTGGCATAGTCTAGTATTAAGGTAGAGACTAGTTTAGACTTGAGAGCCTCAAAGCCCTCTCCACGCTTTGTGTCCACAAAAGTGAGAGACCTGCCATGCCTAGTAGTCTGATTAAGGACATGCCAACTTTGCCACGACTTAAGCAATTGCTTGCCAACATTGGAATCTGGTAGTGAGGCTAAGAACTTGCACTGCACTCATAAAACCAAGATTTGGGCATGGGTAAACAGCTTCAGCAGTCTCCATATTAACCATATGAGCATAAGATGTACCTCTTACCTCTGACAATATGTACAACACATGGTATGGGGTATCTCATTATCAAAGGACATACCCTGCACATGTGTGGGAAGGAATGGTTTCTTTCTCTATCCCCATTTAGAGCAACTCCCTCTCCATTTGAAGACCCTCCACCAGTGAGGTACCAGCAGGTTAATGACAAATTAACAGTTCCAGCTGCTTATGAAGGGTGCAATCCAAGACATGTCCAATACACTGGTTCTGAAGTATAATCTTAGCATCAAGCAAACCATCGGGTTCATGCTGCTTTACCTGCTCTATTGTATTGCCTGTTCATAATACATGCCAGTGGGAACAGCCACACAGTTCTGATAGAATGGTAAAAAACTTGGCTGGTTTGGTTGGCATTTTTAGGTATCTCTGCAACATTAGTGGCAAATATTTGTGTATACAATAAACTCAATTTATACACATTTATACAAACCATTCTGTCTCAATGTTTCAGTTTGTAGCCCTCCTCTTGTGGATCTGTGAGCTGTGATATATTTCTTGATTGAACAAAACACAACAAAAAAAGCCAAGTTAAGCCAAACATTTCTCCTTTCTCTGAGTTTTCATTTTAAGAAGCTGAATTGACCAGGAATTACTGGGAGTTTGAGATCTGTTTGACAGCAACTATGACTTCCATTCTTCTGTCCAGACTTATCAGTTTTACATACATTAAATGGTCATTTACAATGCAACTAATAAGTAGCCCCCTATGTATCTATTCACAGAATAGGCCATGTCATGATGCAAAAAAGCCTCATCAGAATATGAAAGAAAAAAAACCTAAATTGAACAAAAAGTTTCCTCAAAATTAAAACTGACTCAATTGTATCACTACATCTCTTACAGCCTTGCTGTCACAAAAGGTGACATAAGTATATCCCTTTACGGAGAACATTTCCAATTAATTTACATTAATGCAGCATAAAGTGGTGTTTTACTCTCAAACTGTTCATAATCACTGGCACCTGACTGCTGTACAGTCAATTAAAACATAACACAAATTAACTTGTGTAGTCAGCATTTGGCAGGCAGTCAAATGTTAAAGAAAGCATAGACACAATGATGATTTTTCAGTCTATTCCTGCTGTCACATGGATTTTGTTATATTCAGGGGAGTGGTGTTTGTTATGGCTAGTGGCTTATGGATGTTCATAATCATTTAGGTGCCTTGATTGTCCTGTATATGTGCTCCAGGGAAACTATTATGCCTGTAGTGCAAATGGGAAATGTCTCAGCTCATGCTGCAATACAACTGATGTGTATAATAACTCTCTGCTCATTTGCACATTTTAAAGCGTTCTGCCGGAGTTTTGTCTGTATTATCTGTTTGGCAGTGATTGAGTGTGGCAGAAGAAAGGTAGTGAGAAAGACACATAAATGTGGGATGATTGCATGGTAGCTTTGCAGAGAGCGGAGGTAATTTGCCCTGCCTCCAACTCAACTCTGTTGTTTGTCAGCCACCACTTGCACCGCTGGCAGCTATTGTGCCAACCACAGTCAATCACGCAGCTTATGAATCTGAGCTGCAGTCAATCGCCCTGCTTATGAGTCCGAACAGCAGTCAATTGCTCGGCATAGGATTCCACTGACTCATCCAGCAGCTCTGGCCAGTCCCACACGTAATACTGAGCAGCAGGACACTGGGCAGTCACTCAGAAAAGAAGAATATTAATAAAAAAAGCCTGAGTTTGACATGATATGATCTGTAGTAACCTGCCTGCAAAATACAGGAGAAATCAATTTTTCCAAAGTAAATCAAAGTGTACTATAGCTTTTATATTTTATACATTTTTCTATTTCTTATATGTTTGATATTTTTTATAGCTTTTTTTTAGTTAGAAACTAAATGCAGGCTCTGTAATATGTAGATAGATATATTTTGATTTAGGTGTTTTATGATTTGTATTTTGCTCTCTAGTTTTTTTTTTTTCTTTTTTGCTCTTAGCTGTTCATTTGTGTATATTTTGTATTTTCTGTGTCTTGCCAACCTCACCCTCAGTCCCCTTGGTGTCTTTTCATTCCGTTCAATAGCAAAACTCTCCTCCCCTGCAGTCTTTGCCAACCATTCTTTGACAAATCCTCATCAATTTGTCTTTACACTCTCTGCTCTTCTTCTGTCAAACACCGTATGTCGTTTCCCCGGATTTCTCCTGCATTTCGTTTTCATTCCCGTCTCCTTGGCTTTTGTTCCTCATAGTGGTCCTTCAGGTTTTTATTTGATGCCTATGGCAGCCAAGGCGAGGCTTGGAGCAGCAGGCCTTTGGAAGAACTTCACTTCAGAACCTCGATTCTCAATTCTCAGAACCTCAATTCTCTCTATTCAAGATAGATAATAGTCTCCTAGGCAACTGCCTCCTTGGTGGACCAGTTACTTTTGCTCAAAGCCAGAGCTGCTTCCAACAAAGACTAAGGGACAGAGAAAGAAGGCAGCTGTAGCAAGGGTTCAACTTCATTTTTTTGCATAATCTTTGCTCCAGATTGGCCGATCTCTTCCCTCTGTGTGGCAGAACCAGATCTGATCCTGGTCCATGTCCTGGCCTGGTCTGATGCCTCGGTGCATGGAGGAGATTCTCAGGATTCTCTGTCAGTCGCTTCACTCCGCGTCTGTTCAGCCATTTATCCGAAACAGATCAATTCTTTGCCAGAAGTGGTTCGAATTCTGAATGAAATGACTCTGTGACAGAGTCTGAGAGCAAAGTGATCACCTGAAGCATCCGGCTGAATTTCTTTGTCCCTTCTGTTTGGCTCCACCAGTGAACGTTGGGATTGCCATTTTGTCAAGATTCCAAACAGCTTTTCAGTCTTTTTTTCAGATTTAAGATGGGCACCTCAAATCTTGGTCATATCTTGGTTATATCCAGGGATTGTGATAAAAAAATATATAATTTATTCAAAATTATTTCAAAGAAAATAACACACCAAACCAACTGAATCAATCAGAGACACGTTTGCAATCTTCGGAATCGGGAAGTATTACAACCAAAACTAAAACTGTTACCATAACAACACAGATGACACACTAATGTATATAACCATCTTCCCAGGAGACTGTCATCCAATTAATTAATTGATCATATGCATTGATCAAATCAAAGAATGAATTTGAGAGAATTTTCATCAGTTAAATGTAGATTTTTGGAGCCTTGAAGAAAGATTTAAAGTCAGGACTCAGCTTCAAGCAGTTTCATCTCCAGCTTGTGTACAAACTCTAACACACAGGCTTTCTGCCCCGCTGTCATTTGTAATGGTAAACCACTTAAACAGAGCCGTTGTGGGCCGAACTGTGTCCATTAGTCCACTAGTCCATTTCCCAAGTTAGGTTGATCACTGTGCAATACTTATTCTGTGCAATGTTCTTACCCCTGCTTTATGTGTCAAACATCAGTTGAGTTGAACTTAAGTTAACTTTTATAATACTGTACTGTTGCACGTTCCACAGCTAAACTGCCTTTTCTGTTTTATAGGACTAACACTTTTATAGTTTTTTGGATTGCTTTTTATCTACTATTGGAACACTGAATTTCCCCCTATGTAGTAGTGGTTCTGGACCTAGATCGGAATTTTAACACCCACGTTATGATAGTAGTGAAGTCATCCTATTATCACCTAAAGAATTCCAGTTGTCAGAGCTTATGCTTTTTCTGTTTCATTTGTCTTTATGTTTTTCATGTGCTCTTAAACGCTGTTACTTTTTAATCCATTTATCATTTTTTCTCACAATTTTTTTCTGTGTGAATTGTCTGTTCTCTTTGCTATTGCAAGTAGTTGTGTCCTACACCAACAAACAAGACAAAATAGTGGAGACTACTGAGTTTTATATGTTCCTTTGTCTGAAGTCATACCATTATGTTTTCAAAGTCAAGCTAAGAACCAGCCAAAAAAGAGTTGACTAGCTGAAACAAAAAAAAGAGTAATGTAGATTTCACACTGCTTTGTTGTTGTTTCTTCTTGTGTCTTAATAAGTTGATTGCCAGATAACAACTTTTTCCCTTTTTAGTGTTCATGCCATCTCTGTGACTAACAGGCAATGGAAAGTGAGGGTGGTGCCTGACCCTTCTATTTTCTTCTCATTAGCATCACACCTTTTGTCCTCCTTGGACAAATTGATCGGGTCTAAGGAGGTATAAATTTGTTGTGTCTTGAGTCCAACACATTAGTACATATGTTGAAGTTATTTATTTTATTATTGTTGAAAAATTGGACCGCATTTTGAGAAAAAAGAAAGCACCAAATTGTTCATTGTTTTCGCTGTGGTTATGATCAGAGACACACAGGGAGAAATCCATGTAAAAATGAAGTCAGCTTCTTTTTTTTTTTAATGAATGTAAATAGTTGGAATGGACCAGTCCATGATGTACTCTGTCTATCGCTCAATGATGGTTGCAATTAGCTCCAGCTCCTCCCCAAACCAGCCTCATCCAGTTTATCATTTACAATAGTTTAGCTTTATGGGTCACTATGTAGCTGTGTGTAGGCAGGACACCTCACAACACCAACACACAATAGTCATGACAGAGATGGGGTCCTACTTTGAGCTGAACTGGTCCTAAACGGCTACCTCAGCTTTCTTTGACGAACAGCCAGTCACAAATATCATTTTTCTAAGTGGTCATGTCTTGGGTGCTGGCATGCTTGATCAATGATCCTTTGCAAGTAAAAAGAATAATGTCTATTTCAGCTGAATTTTATGTGTGTCATTCAAATTTATAGCATCTCTTGGGTGACTTTGACCCAGCCACAGGTAAGGGTATAATGGGTCACACTGTTTTCCTTCCTGCAGGCTGAACACAACCACAATGGCCGCTAACACACACACACACACACACACACAGCTCTAAAGCTACAGGTGTGTAAGCTACACAGGGCTTTTCATACACGCACACATATATAGACAAATTACAACTGGTCTACCTACATGGGACAGCATCGACCCAGAGGGTTTTTCTATGTCCAAACACTGTAACCATTGAATACACTCAGTAATAAAAGGACACAAAGCAAAATACTATAGCATGATTGGATAAATATACAGCTTTGCTGCATAGAGTTCACTTACCCATTAGTTGTAGGTGCCAAGTGTGTTTGTGTGAGGTTAATGATGTTGAAATAGGGGTGAGGAGTGGGGGGGGGATGGTTCAGTCTGCAGCAGGGGAAAACTGGTGTCAGCCACCTGGTACCTCTGTCTCTGCCTGTTTGGCCACAGCCAGCCTGTGGAGGATAATGTTAGCCTCAGGTTAAATGGATTCTTCTCTGCCAGTTTAAAAAAATGTTTTTATCATAACTGTCTACTCCTCTGTTAGGGCACACCACAAATACAATTCTCCAACCCTTGAGGAAAGCCACCATAGCATCTGTAACATTAAATAAAGTGCTGGACTAAATTGAATCCTCTTTGCTACTTATAAGGTCGGGACAGAGAATAAACACTAACAGGAACTTCATTTTGTTTAGAAGAGTTGTCTCATCTGGAAGTCAATGTAAAATCTAATATGATTCGATCCACTTTGTGTAGCAGAATCCCTGTGATTCTTGTAGATAGCCTCTCTCTGCTCAGATTTATCATAATACAAGGAAGAGACCGACATTTTTACATTTAGCAGACGCTTATTTTCAAAACTTGAACCTGCAATCCCTGTTTTAGAAGAGTTATGGTTCAACTGGTTGGTTTCTAATAAGAACTCATTGACCCAAATCCAACTGCATTTCCTGTGTTAAATTGTCTAACTTAAGATTTTACCAGACAGAACAAAAATTGATAACTTCCTTCAGTTAAGTCCTGATCCAAGGAAATCTTTGATAATTGTTTTCCTGACCATATCAATCTGGAAGTTAGGCTGCAGGTCACCTTTTTTGGCTCCTCGGCTCAATCAAGCTTTTAATATCCAGGTGTCATCTTTGCCATTTCATTGAGACTTATGCGTCAATCCCGACAACTAATCCAGAACTGCTTTTTATCTTTTAAGGAATATTTCTAAACTCAGACTGCTGGCATCAAAGGTTGAGCTCGAGTTAATGTTTTTCTCTCAAAGTCCAAAAATATGCACTCAAGCATTTTGTCCAATTGATCTGAGGTGTGAATTGGCTAAACGGTTTGTGGTAGTTAAGCTCCATCATGCCTGGAGGGCTCTGTTAAAAGTCCTAACCAGGTTAAAAAATAAACAAAGTGCATGGATGTATGGATGGCTTGTTTGTTTCTAGAAATGAGTTAGAATGTCATTGACAAAACTAATCGAAAGTGCAGGTTTCCTTTTGAATCTGGTAAATTAACTCAAAGTTCAGGCTCTACAAAAAATACAAAACTTAAATACTGTATAACGTTGAATGTATTTATTCCAAATATTATTCTGGGTCTGTGTTACGGCCGGCTCCAGGCCGAAACAAAGGAGGAGATGCAGCACAAGTTTGTGGTCAACCCAATTAATAATTAATTCAGATAAATAACCAAAAATACGATGGGGGAGTCAGCATAGAGTGGATCAGGGCAGAGCCAACCGGTGGGCATCTGGAAAGGCGGGGTCAAATATCTGGAAAGGCGGGGTTAAATGGGCCTGACTGGGAACGCTGGCCAGGTGCTCCCAATCAACCTAATTAACCGGCTGCTTCACTCCTGTAACGAAAAAAAACACAACCCACAGTATCCTGCCCCCCACAGGGCTAAAGCCTGGAGCCGTCACAGTCTGCAATACCTGACATTACAGAGGGTAGATTAATGATTGAATTTATGAGTAGGTGAAGTGTTACCTTAGCAGTGAGTTTCAAAGGGAAATGGATTTATTTGTGAAACCCAACACAGTGCTTTTATGCAGTTCTACTGTAACGCTGCATTGCTACCTAATAAACCACACTGCCTTTGTTGTGGATATTTTCACTAAAACAAGAGTCTCAGGATGTGTCTGAGGAAGCAAAAGATGATAACTCTCTTTAAATCCAACCTTATTAAGTAAGAGTATCCCAGAGGTACTCTCCGCCCCCCGCCCCCCCCCACACCCTACAGAGAGCAGGGAGATTCTCAAACCTCTGACCCACACACCTGCTGGGGAGTATTCGGCTACACTAAACTCAGTTCTGACCAATCCCAGAAGCTGCCCTGTGTGTCACGAATTGACGCAAAGAGGAGAAATTGAAGAATGAGAAGAAAGAAATTGAAAATGGCACCATTGTGTGTTTTTATGATCATTTAAAATGCTTTATAGCATGCGGCTTTCTTAGGAGGATGTCTACATTTGCATGATTGTTGTGTATTACGAAGCATTATTATTGTTTATCTTGACATCTCATCAAATGAGAATTGAACTCAAACAATTCAAATGAACATTTCTAATTTTAAGAGCCCTTCTGGAGGATGTTGGGTTCTTGACCTGTTGATGATCAGCTTTTTGTGCAGGACCAACCATAGCCTCCCACACAGTGTGAGGTGGACTTAATATTAACTCATTGACTGCCAGCCATTTTCAGAACAGAGAGTCGCTCACTGCCAGAGTTTTTTGAGAATTTTGACCGATTTTTCAAGAGCCACAGAATAGTTTGTGCTGTGACTATGTAAACACCGAACACACCAAAAGAAAGAGGAGACTCTCTTCTATCATCAGGAAAAAAAATTTGTTTCTACCTTATTCCGTTCTTCTTCGACGTGCGTCTCACCGGCGCCATTTCTCTCATAGCGAACCATTGCGTTTGTTTTTATTTGCCTACAATCTATGCTAATCTCCCATCAAAAGTGGCACAGCTACCTAGAGGGTAAATTTGTTAGTCCATACTCTGTCTAGAAGCCGATATTTACGGAAAAACTTTCGCCGATCGTCCCCCAAGCCACTCGCATTGAAAAAAATAAAAGATGTATAGACGTCTTTGGCAGCGAATGAGTTAAGGGCTCAGAGGTGTTGGGGTCAGGTGGGGAAGGAGGCCGTGTCAGATTTTTCTCATCTTCAGAACCTTTACTGGCTAACCATACATGGAACATTTGGACGCAGTGGAGTGTTGACCTGCACAAACAACATTGTCTTTCTGAAAGATGTAGACTTCTTATGCCACCACTGCTTCATAAAAATGTCTTCTACAAACTGGCACCATGTTTATGGAATTGATTTTGAGTCCATCTTTAACCTGACGTTTTGGAACATGACAGCACTGGAAAATAAGGGGCTCCTGGTTGCTTCATGCTTAGTTCTTCTCAAGTCATTGGCAGTTCGTTTGTCTGTTGCAAGAATGCTTTGGGTAGGTCTGTGATCAGGCCTCAATATCTTATCAATTTCAAGAGATTTGCATTTATCTCTGAATCTTTTTGCTATCTTCACTTTTCAGTTAAATCTCTTTTTTGTCAATTTTGTTTTATGTAAAGGAGCTGTCTCATGGCCATGCACACCTCAATATAGAAGGTTGTCTTCCTTAGGCTTCACCTTCGTTAATTAATTATAGAGATACATGTCAGATGTTGTCATATCCAAAAAGAGTTTAAAATTTGCATAAAATGATGATATAGTCAACATAATACATTTCCTTAATAACAGTGCACAGAGTGTTCAAATGCAACTGTTGCTATTCCTCTCATTTGCAAAATAATGAAGTCATTGTTAGGTTGGTCTTTCGTCAAATTAAATTTGTATTGTTTTAATTACAAGTGGAAACATATAAGCTCCCAGATGGTCTGAGCATTAACTGTTTCCAGTGGTGCTCAGCTCAAGGTAGCACCAGAGTTGAACTCTGACCCGTTCAGCTGGAAAAGCTTCCTCTGCAGTCATCTCGAAATCTGGGCTGCCCGTGAGATGAATCAGAGGAAGAATACCTGGGGAATATCTCGGAAATTGCCACTCAATAATTGTTTTGCAATGATACATCAGAACTTTAAAAAATAACTCACCTGTAGTGGCAGAGGATCACCTGTATCTAAGCTAAGCTTGTTTAATATACAGTAGGTACTGCTTTATCAAAAGTCTATCCTAAAAGGATTTCTACAGCAATGCTTTAATACATTTTTTTTTTTTTTTTTGCATACAGTCTTTTATTAAATTTTCTCTGGGAAAAGAGAACTTTATGATTTTTTGGTTTATCTTTACAAATAATACAACTCACAAATATGAGTGAATATCATCTATATGACTCCTGATGACCTCAGAAAAATAGAGTGATGCATTATTTTTACCATTTGTGTTGAGTCATCGCCACCATTCCTCCTTCTGTGGAGCTGCTCCACCTGAATGTTGGGATGGACGTGTTGGCACTGAGGTCTGGGTCAGCACTTTGTAAAGACTTCCAGAGAGATGGTAATAGTGGCAAATATGAACAAACCATTGCAGTCTGGTGACTTTAAAATTTTGCCCCCATAATCAAAGCTCCTCTTTATGAAACACACACCGTGATAACGGAAGGCTTTCCCGCTCCAGACTTCACCAGAAATCAGCTTGAAGATCTGTGCAGAGGCTCCTTTATCAGGCGTTTCATATTTTCCTGAAAAGTGTAAATGAATGTGGATAGTGTGCTTTCTCTCAAGTCCTGCTTCACTTAAAAAAACAGTAATAAATGTGATGTGAATATATGGTTTTGACATTAATAACAATTTCGGTACATGTAGTCGGTGAGAATAGGTCAGGTTCCCACATTTAAGAGTGAATTTGATCCTGGTGTTCATCATTCATGTGCTCCTTAATGCACATGAATGATGTGAGAAACCTGCAGAGGAGGAAAAAGCATTTAGCAGGGACAAAGAGCTTCCACTCTCCTGTGTAAATTTACTGATCTGTCACGACTTTATGTGGTTGAAATGGAAAAGAGAATTGGTCTATGTTTACAGCACCATAAACCTTTCTTTTAAACCCAAGGACTTGGCCACCCTGAAACTGCAGTGTTGCGCCCGTAAAACTGGACCTAACACTATCCCCTAAAACTGCTGAAACATTTATTGATTCTTTTATATTTCTTTTAATGTGTTCTTCTATTCTCACCTTTGGGTTAATAGAGGCGAATCAGAGGACAACAAAGATAAGCTATGGATGTATGAGGAGTTGTGCCTGGGAAAAGAACAGAGGATGGGCAAAAATAAAGTTGTATTCACAAAGTGCCATTAGCTAATCTTGTCATAGTTCCATAACACCTTGGAGCTTGTAGCATTTCACATGATAATCATGTGACCTCTCTCATAGGACTACATTTATTCATTGAATATATGTATAGCATTATATTTTGTACATTTGTGCTTTAGAATTGGATGAAAAGGTGGAGGACAGGACTGGTTCTGTGTGTGTCCTGGTACCCCGATCTAAAAGCAAAAGGCGCACTCTTGGTCTTAGCTTTCTGCTTCCAGTATCATGAAAATGATCTAGTGGTGAACCTAAACCTTAGTTGGAAGGGTCAGTTATGAAACGGCACTTAATGCAAACGTTGAGTCATATAAGAATAACACTTTAAACAACAGAGTGCATGTCGGCAGTGAATGACTCCAGCCATGATGGAAAAGCTCTGACCAGAAAATGGACACGCATTCATTTGTGTTATCATGCAGAGTGCATCCACACACACCGACTCAAAGACATCATTCGGTCAAGTGTTACTCTTACAGTAGCATACATTTAATTACATTTTATTTTCTGACATACATACATAGGATACGTGTCATTTTACATTTAATCTTTTGACAATAGAATTCATTTCATCTGGAATAACACCTCTCACTGTGAGCTTCCTTGTACCCAGTGGGGTTCCACTCAGGATACACGGTTGAACTGGACATCTTGAATTGGAAATGACAGACCCCAGGTATTCCTTTCACGGTCATTCAAATTAGATTTCACATAGAGAGACAGACAGCTTAAGTAACCCTTGTTATTCAAATATTTAAAGAAATGATGTACTGAAAAGTGAGAGCAATGAGGACAAGACAGGAGGAGAGAGACAATAGAAGATTAAAAAACTAACAAATAGAATTGAAAAATCACTCCATCTATCCATCCAATTTTTCCATCTGCTAGTTCCACTTCAGTTTGGCCTGAACCTCCGGCCCATATGTCAGTGGGCAGGAGCTGAGGCACATCCTGGATGGATTTCCAGTTCATTGTAAGGCAGTGCATGAAAAACAAACGTGCGTGCCCACAGCCATTCCTAAGCTCGATTTTAGTCACCAGTGAGACCAACATGCATTCTCTCCCCTACCAGTGGGGGAACTTTCCAAGGTCCAAGGGCCTTTTTTCAATTATATCTCTTTTATTTATTTATTTTTTTCACATGTTTTGTATGCACTGTGTGTTTGCTTATCTGTTTTCACTCTGCTCTGTCTAATTGATAGAGGAAACAAAATTAAACTGTCTTTGGAGGTTCATTCTAAGAGAGAGCGAGGAGAGATTGGGCAATTAATTTGAATGATTTCATAACAACCTTCACTACTTCAGAGGATTTACATCTCCAGGTCTTCTTAGCCCCACTCACTTTATTGATAGATCTACTTGCACACATTTTTTATAATGCGGACGCTAATAGCAGCGCTGCTGCTGGAGTTCCTGTAGAGAGCTGATGGGACACCATTTGTTTCCTCTAATAGCTTGATTTGATTCTAAAGTTTGCCTGATATTCATCGACTAATTTTTTTGTTTTCAAATAAAAAATGGGTTATTTGTTATAATCAGTAAAATAAATGTTCAATGTGCACTGTGTGAGGAGTCACTTTTGCCTGCCTGTGAGTAATATACTTGCTTTATTCCCTTTCTCATCCTTTGTTATGCCTTTTTCTGGTTGCATAAAGCAAACCGTGGATTTTCAGTTGCCCCAACAGATGAATGTTCTCCTTTAAAATGATGCCTGTATTATTGCCACTTCTAGATTTTCTTGATTTTTGAGCTCCACAAGAAAGAAAACAGTCAGGGTGTCCATTCAACTGTCACTCAAAAGCAATATCATATAAGCCACTTTATGTGCTGAATTTCATTACATTCCAACAGAAACTAAGTCCAGCTGAACTATGAAACAACATTGCAATATTTTTCCGACTCTCTCAAAGCTCTCAGGTCCGTTTAAATGTGTCTAATGAAACGTTGGGAAAAATTGCCAGTTGTTTGCCTCTGAAAATTTAGGAAATGTGTTATTGTGTTTCGGTTTCTGTTGGGTTAGAGTTACAGGGTAAGTTTGACATGGCCAATGTCAACATAATTACAGGACGATGAACAGACAGTTTTACAGTTGTTGCTGTACTCTAAGCACTCACGACTAGGGACGACCAGTCAATGAGCAGAACTGTGTTCTGAGACTGTAAAAGAGTAGTCTGAAATGGAAGAGAATGTATTCCTGGGTGTTTCTGTGTGATATGGGAACATCTGTAAATTCTTGAGGAAAAGCAATACCTCATAAGCATAAAAGTTGATCTAATGCTCAGTGTTTTTGATGGTCTGACAGCATCTAAAAGCATTAAATAGGGGGGGGCAAAGGGGGGGTTGGTGTCGTGCCTCGCCTGACTGAAGCTTTTTTAAGTTTAATTTGTCCTGACATCCATCCATCCATCCATCCATCCATCCATCCATCCATCCATCCATCCATCCATCCATTCATCCATCCATCCATCCATCCATCCATTCATTATCGTAACCGCTTGTTCCCTAATGGGGTCTTGGGGGGACTGGAGACTATGTCTCTGATATAGTGTTTCTTGGGAATAAGACATTATTCTGTCTGTACCAGTGAGACAGCTGCCTGAAGGCGCCTGCTGACGGGCGCTATGGTCGGCACCGAATTCTGGAAAGCAGGTGACAGATTAGGTAAACAGGAAAGTGTAACTGAACCTCCAGAAGCTCAGCAGAACCTAGGTGTGACTTACCTTGGTTGTAGTTCCCATGACACAGCAGTCTGAACATTAATATTCCATTTTCTAGATAATGTCATTGATGTGTTTTCTCCGTGGACAAAATGAGGCTATGATGACCAAAGACTTTATGCAAAGACAACTGGACTCATTTGAGGCAAAAAAATGGGTTTAACTAAACAGGTCACAAGTCAGTCCCAGAGGCTAACAAGAAAACAAACCATACACTCATTCTTCTATGGTCAATTGAGAATCATAAATCCACCTGCATGTTTTTGTTCAGTAGAAATAATCTGGAACGACCAAAGAGAAACTCTGTTGGCACAAAAATAACACGGAAATACCCTAAAGCAATAGTTCAAGTCACCATGCATGCACACAGTAAAGCTGTTATAGGTCTAAGATGGACCATGCAAACACTACCAACAGTTTGGTGATTTCAGAATATAGTACATGGATTGCATGTATTAGTGGACCACTCAAAGTGTGTAGATGAAAATAAAATGATGCCGGCATAAAAGCTAAATTAAATAACATAATATATTGTTTTCCTTGTCAAATTATGACATCAGAACTGCTAAAAGATGATTATTGGAGCTTACCAGAAAGATTAACTGAAAAGAGGTGATAACAGTTCTTTTGTTTGTGGGTAAGTTTCTACTTTATTCAGATTTTTTTCTTTTTCAGCATAATGAGTATGCAAATTTGGCAGAAGTTAAAAATGAAACAAATTAATTGTTCCGGAGGAATTGATTGGGACATGAGTTATTATGTGTTATACAGAATAAAATAGTTGAAATTGAGCAGTGCCGTAATGAGCTTTTTAAGTGGCACTGGATATATTTTCTCCTGTATGTGAAACATAATTATACCATGGAAATGTGGAAGAGAGGGCCTGTTTCCACCAATCAACACTCAAGTTTTGACACCAGAAACACAAAAAGATGGCCGAGTGTTCCTCATCAAAAATATTTCAAGTACTCAAGGAGGGCTTCTGAAAGCAAGGAAGCTGGAGTTTCTTAGATCTACAGAGGTTTCTACCTTCTACCGATATTTCCCTTCCCCTGGTTACTCTCTCCAGCTCCCTCAGGAGAATCATGTTCCAAGACCAGAGGGTATTTATAATCAAGCTCAAGCTCTGGGTTTGCCCCAAAGCGTCATCACAGTTGGATGTGCACAGAAACCCTTCAAACAGGCACCCTAAACCCCCAACTGAATCTGAATCTATTCCCAGCTCCCTCTGTACGGCAAAGCTCCCAGCTCCATCTCCCAAGCTTCATAAAACACAGAAAAACATGTATAAATGACCTCAGTCATGTGATCATTACATCATATTGGGACCACAGGTAGGCACAAAGGTGGACCAGGAAATTGAAAGCTTCACCATCTGACTCAAATCCTTCTTTACCACGCCAAAAAAGAGCAGTAAAGCAAATGGATGGATATTCCTAACTAGACATCAAAACTTTTGGTGGAAGATTCACAGACGTTTGCAGCATTTTTTGAACCTCTGTATAAGATCTAAGTCAAAGGAGTAGGTGATGTGCCTATTGCTTCTTACGCTCAACACTGAGATATGCAATAAAACCATCAGACAAACCTGGAGATAGCGACATCTGTCCAGCACATGGATAAAAATAATCTATTAGGAAGAACATCTAACAGTCAAACAAGTCAGCTGAGGGGTTCAGGTTCAGGTCCATCTGGTCGGGATGCAGGCCATAGAGCAGACCCAGAACACTATTAAGATATTTTATAACCGTTCTTGTTCAGATACACCTAAGATGTATTGAACTTTGGGATTACATTATACAGCTTTAATGTTGTAAGCTGTTGTCCGTTTTAATGCGATTTGTGTTTTTTTCCGCTCAACTTTCGCACTTTTTTTCAAAATTATTTGAATATCTCTTTAAAAAGCCATCTTTATATCATATTTAGAAACTAAAGGAAAAATCCAAGTGTCTAATCCAAAGTGCAAATATTTGGGATAACTCCAGCTCATTTCTACAATGAATTTGTTAAAAAGACTTGTTTGTAGTTCCCTCCACAAACTCATAGAACCTGCAAATGATGACAGTTTATGCGTAATAATTCTAAAAGACTCCATCATAACGAAGTATAAGGTTTTTACTCTTTGCAACAGCCAGTTGGTCACAGAGTAACAACCACAAAGTCATTTGGTGGTGCATTGTTATTTGCTATTTGTTGCTAGCTGCAGTGATGTACAAGTGACTAAATCACTTCTAAAATTCCCAACCAACTTTTCTGAATTTTGTACTGTCTCATTCGGTTAAACTTCACAAATAAATAACAGCAGACGACACACAGCACCACAGAGCAGTGGTAAGACTGAGTGTGCGTATAATAATCAGGGTGAAGAATGGAAATCAGGGCATATCCACAACTGTTTTTTTTCTCTCTGTAATGAAGTATGACAAATGATTTATGTCAGGCATTTACTGTGCTACAGGAGGCAATTTGTTTTACTGAAAACACACAGACAACCCCTTTGTAATTAAATTGCACAAAATAATGAATATCTCACCAAGTTTGGTCTGGTTGTTTGTCTTTGTTCTCCATTGTTTTTGCTTTCTCTATTAAATTAATTATGCCATACATTATGCGAGTGCCTATGATTAAAACTGAGCGATAATTTAGTAAAAGATTTCACTGAAGAAAACACTGAAGTCGTACTACTATGGCTAACTCCAGCTTGAGTTTATATCCGTTGTTCAGTTTTGTGTTTTGCTTTTGATCAACATTTGCACAAATCCTCCAGTAATAGCTGAGGCTGCTGCATAGGACAAAGAACAAGATCACAGTCATACTAATCTCATGCACAGGGGTCTGTTTCTTTAAAAAATGAACAGCTCTCAGCTTGTTCAGGCTGTGATCATATTAAGTCATCTGATAAAAAACGTCAGAAGTCAGAAAAACACAGAAAATCTTTTATTAGTCAGTTAAGTTTAAGTTTCCACATTACATTTCTACCTTGAGAAAGATGTAGCACATGTTTACAAATGCCATTTATGGCCATTTTAGTGAAGAAGAACAGGGCTGATGTGAAACCTAATACACAAACTAATGGTCAACAACCAGATTTCCCAAAATCATGCAGTGAAAAACGATCAACCTCTTTCCCTTCAGTCCGTACAAAAGTACCAAACAGGGTTTCCTACTCATCCCGCACTGTTTGCAATATTTATTTAACTTTTGGGGGAAATGTTTCCCCAAGTCTTAACTCGTGTTATACCTTTACAAGCATCTGAAGCTGATTGTATACATTGTAAGTTCTTTCGCTCTCTGGGAGAGTTAATACCATTAAAATAATAATCTTAACAAAAACGAATTGGCTCTTTTTTAATGAAACCATTTAACAATAGCCCCAAAACTTTACAGAAAAAAAGATAAAGCATCAAATTTTATCAATCTAATTTCCATTAATACTATGGTTAAAGTTGGATTAAGAATTTTGTGATCATCTTGAAATTTTGAAATTACCATTAATTAGCTCAAATTTGTTCTATGGGTTTCTATGTTCATCACATTCCAGATAAGAAAAAGTAATAAAAATCCTTTACGAGTGAAGGCATGGGTGGGGCTTGGTCTGTGGGACCCAACATTTTCCTGCCAGCTTTTCCTCATGGATCACAAACTTTTTATGGAAAATGGCATACGCAAGTTTCTGGCCCGGATTTGTGTGTATGCAACTGTTTGTGTGTTGTCACTCTGTCCGCAGCTGTTGCTGTATTTCTGGGCATAGGCGATGTAGTGGTGGGTGTAGGGGTTCGTGGTGGCCTGACCAGCATGCTGGTCAGTGTGCTGGAGCCAGACCATCATAGACCCCATCCCTGTTTCAACACGCTGAAAAATGGTCAGACTGACCCGGGTGGGAGGGGGATGAGGCTTTGTATTCGTCAGACATGCTGGTGTAAAGTTCCTCCATAGTCCCAGAGTTTGCTAATCCAGGCACAGAGGTATCTCAAAGATGCGTCGACCCTAACCCTAACCCTAACCCTAACCCTGGGCCTTCTTCATGTGCATCTTCACATGCCTTTCCTCTGTGTGCATATTAGGGATGGGAATCTTCACCACCAAGGCGATACGATACACATCTCGATACACAGCCAACGATTCGATACATTCACCATTCATGGAATTTCTAGTGATAAGATTCGATACGACTCTCCAACCTCCTGCGATCCGGTGCGATACAGAACGATCTAAATTTAAAATGCTGCGATACAGTGCCATGCGATACGATACAATACGATGCGATGCAATGCAGAAGAAAAGTACACCATGGACTACATAGTTCAAGTTATGGCACGCAAGCCAACTGTGCCTTTTATTTTGAAACAAAGGAAGTGCAACTTAGAGAGTGATTGGGGCGAGACTTGAGTGGCAGAGAGACCAGCATGCACGCAGTAGGCAGGCAACAGGGATGGAAAGAAACGCAACTAAAACTCAAAGACACGTTTCTAAAAAGTTATAATAATAGAAGATAATAATCGGTTTGTATCGATGCAGGTAGTTTTGATACGATGCATCTCGAGTTTATGTGCGGTTTTTACCGATGCAGACGTTTGCAAATCGATGCAACCGTATCACACAGGTCGTTCCGATGTTCCGATACGCATCGGTGAATCTTGCCATGCCTAGTGCATATCATTCATTCCACAATACTGTCTACATGCAGCTCTTAAGTCAATGTAATCTGGGTTATCCAAACACTGCGTGTGCATACCTCATACATACAGTATGCACTTCTTAACAATGTACATTTATTTCCTATAAGATTTTTATGTAAAAATGCTTTATAGTGAACTCTGATTAGATCCTAACTACATTTCATTGGCTCTGTCTTTACCTGTACTTAGTATAATGTCAATGAAACTTAATCTGATCTAATCTATCATTATTCATCATATTATTGCCCTACCATTCCTTTATGAAACCAATGACGCCACTTGAATCAAAAGAAATCATTTGATAAGCTGCTTAATGTAAATAAATGGAAAGAGAATAAAAGACAGAAAAAAAATATATGGATGACAAGAACTTGACGGAAAATAAGGTTAAACTTGTTTGGATTTTTACAGTGATAAATTGGATTGTAATTGGATTGAATTAGACTGTACGTTTGAATTGTCGAGAGATGACATTTGTTGTGATTTACTGTTATATAAATTAGCCAAGCCTGAAGCTCAAACACTATCAAAGATACAGTACATCACTTAAATGAATATCAATTAGATTAAATGTCATTTATATTCAAGCTATGGCCAAATTAGTCGATGCAATCCAGATTAAGCTCATCAGCTCCACATAAATGTTTTCATTTATTTATAGCAGTGTTTTGAATCTTGTCGTCCGTCAACGTCCCCACGTTGGTGCACATCAAGTACATTTTTTTAACTGAGGGAGGACAACAGCAGCAAAAACTGTTGTTTCTGCTTCATGATCAGGCAAAACAAAGCACTTCCTGTATGCCAATGTCAATTAATGTCAGTCAAATTCCCAACACTGTTCTCAACGCTCTGCAGAAAATCGCTGTGTTGATACAACATTGTAATGTTAGTCCGCATCTTATAATTCTTACAATTCAAGGGGTTGGAAGCATGGTGTTATCTACCAGATAAAATGTCATCTGTGGGAGTTTTTAGATCTTTGGGAAAGGTGATATGATTGTTCTGACTAACACAGGCCCAACTAGCTCATTTTAGTTGTTCCACAACTCTTGAAATACATTTTTTTACCATGAGCACATAACAATGTGGAAGTACACAGCCTCCAGGGCCCAAACCCGGTAGACCCATCTTATGCTTTATTCCAAACCTCTGGTAGACAGCACGCACAGCTCTGACGTGTCACACATTTGGGGGGTTTGGGGGGGAGTAACAAGGACAGCACAGGGCTTCCGCTCACTAACAGGTTGGTAAGCAGCATTTTAATTATATTTGCGAGAGGTGACCCAATCATTTAGGCAGTTGCAGTTTGGGAAACAAAGCGAAGATAATAATGAGAATCGCCTCAGGAAAATGAGGCCACTGACTTCATCATCATTATTGTGACAGCTATAGTTCAACTTTTGATAGAAGCAGCTTTTTATAAGCACACGTCCATTTTAAGCACAAAACTAAGTGAGGGGAAGAAGCCTATGTGCAAACAAATGTTCCGAAGATGAGTCATAGAGCGAGGAAAGGAATACATTTCAATTACTTTAATTACTGCTGAAGTAATTCATTTTGAATTTAAAGTTGTTCTCCATTGTTGAATCGGAGGCGTGCTCAGCATCACCACATCACCATCTGCTGGCAGACTGCTCCACATCCCTCTTCTCACTCCAGGATCCTCAGCTATACTTGTTTCCTGGATTTCAAATTAGATATGGCACATTTTTACTTATTGTTATGAGTAATTTAATAGGTTTACGTGAGGAGTATCAGACAAAATACTACATTTTCATCTAATATAAAATACCAACTGGAAGAAGAAACAGCTTGATCAAAACTGGCAGCTTCTACAAACACGCTCCACATCCTGACTGTGGTTTATTAGACTGTTTTCCCTTTTTCTCACACAGAACCAACACAAGTATTTTGTGTATTAACGAGTTTTAGAAATGTCTGTGGAAGTTACAGAAAAAGTTCTACACAAGCACAAGGTTCAGGCTTAGTACCTGTCACTACCCCCCAAAAAACCCTGGATTTGAATTATTTCTCATATATCCAATTTATTTCCTAATTTGTTATAATTAATTCCTACAGCACTTTTGTTAATAGAACCAAAAAGTCGACTAAAGAAACAGGAATCAAAAGCAGCAGAAGAAATTAAAGCAGGAAAAAGCATTTGTAAGGACAGATATCATGAAATAGAGTGAAAACAAGAGTTAATAAATCAATCTGATGTTGTCAGTCAGTGTAGAAATAAAAAATGTCTTTTAAAGACATTCAAAAGTCATTCGGAACGTCGCCAGTCAGATGAGAATAGGCAAAGCGCAACACCTCATTGACCATCTTAGTGATGGGATGAGGGCTTTCGTCATTTAGAACAGTCTTCAGGATCTTGAAGGCAACACTTCCTGGTGTGTGTTTGTGGAACAGCAGATCAGATCTCTCCCTGGTAGCCATCATGTTCACAGTATGATGCACCACACGTGTTGTAGACACTCAAATCTGTCCCCTTTAGACCCCTTTTAGTGGGTCATACTGATTGTTTTTTAAAAATGCAACTGTTCCCAACATTTCCAAGCATTTTGTGAACATATTCAATAGCATCAGCCCCACTGACTCATAAGCCTTTTTTGATGAATAGACGTAATGTTTTTATTAGATTGTTACAGTTATGGTGCACAGTCATTTAAACTTTGCTGCATTTTCCAAAAGACACTGACAGAAAAAGCTGTTTCAGAAAGATGGACAGTGGACACAGGAGGTATAAGACGCATTATGGCAAATATTTTCTCAAAAGATGTCTTTTGAACATGACGGTTCATTTTAGCCGGTTGCATAAAAACAGAATGCTGGTTTGAAGTGTTGACATTCTTCCTTTTTTGTAGATGGGGCTTACAGGATTAACATTTCAGTGCTGCTATGAGTGACCAGTTTCTATGTTAGCTTGTTCCGTTTTTGTTCATTTTTTGTTTAATTTCACTTGTTAAACTTCCAATTGCAGAGCATAGTGTAGTTTTCTCGTGGGAATCAAAACTATGCCATTCTTCTGGCCGTTGGTCCTGGTTTTAACCCTGTAATGCCAAATGTATCATATTTGATACATACGGTTTCTGAAATGTTTTGCGTCTGACACCTTTTGCATAATTTAATGGTAAAAACGTCGCTCAAAATCCTATTGTACACAATCAGATACACCTGATAACAGGGGGCAGAAGACTACACAAAAAATAATCTTAATTTATCGCATAGTAATATATTATTAATATTAAATATCTATTTTTGTTTTTTCTTTTTACATATTTTGTTAAAAGGCCAAATAAGGAATTTAAACCAAAAATAATTTTCTGCTTTGTTTCATTCTTGGATCAGGCTTTAAAGGGTTAATCGTGTTTGGAGGACTTTTATCACAGCTGTGTCTGTGTCCAGAAACATGAACTCCCTTGGGAGTCAGGGATGTAGAGCAGGGAAGGGATGGCAACTGGCGAGGGGAAATCACGGGCTTTTTATTCCACCTATTTTTTTGTGGGGGGAATGTTTGGTCGCTGACAAATAAGATGGATGAGCTGGCTGGCCTCAGCAGGAGGGGCAGCGTGTTTGGGGAGGCCTCAGTTACGTGGTTCACTGGGACTTGGCTTTGTGACAATACACTGTGAGATTACCTGGTGTGCAGCTGGACGGGGGGTAGAGAGCAGCGGGAGGGGTCACAATCTACGTTAAGAGGAAATGGTGCGGCCCACGAGGCGTCGCGGTGAAAAAGAAAGTCCAGACGTCAAACTGCATATTATTTGCCTGATGAGTTTCCACACGCCGTGATTTTCCGTGTTTACATTCCACCAGACTCACGACTCAAACTAATGCCTGAACTGAAATATCTGGGGATTTAAACCATGTCACAATAGACTCAATCTAAGAATAAAAAATAAAACAAAACCCTTCATCTCCTGTGTGGACAGGGAGGGGGTGGGGGAAAGCTGGACAGCAAACTGACCCTGAACACCTCCGGGGAGGTGTGGAATGGGACGAGGAACTTCACCGGTCAGGGAACAAAGACTGTGGCAGTGATGGGAGGAGACCAACAGGGTTGAACCTGTTCTCTAACAGGTTTGATTTTGTGGACACTTCCCAGTTCTCACCCAAACCATCAACCCCTGTTCAGGGGTCATCACATCTCCTGGACTACTCCCCCCTCCTCCTCACTACCAAAGACTCAGCCACAATCTCTTCTACAGAAACCCTTCCCCCTCCATCACTTTTGTCCTGTCCTAACACATCAGAGGCTCTATCACCACAGAGGTGAGAGGATAAAGCTCAGACGCCCACATCCAGGCAGCTCTGCAGGCCCAGATAGCTTTAGCCTACTCAGTCAGGTTCCATCAGGGCTGGGGGGGACAGACAGCAGGCTGCTGATTGGCCAGAGAGTCACATGATTAGACAGGGACTCATCAGGTAAATCCCACTTATTTTAAAAAAAAGGCAACAATGAAGATCTGATTTCATTATTTACGTGATGATAAATATTATAAATACCTAATACATGAACAAACACAGGTAAAATCCGTTTATTGTTTCCTTGTTATCCCATTCTTTTGTCGTGAATAAATGACCGTTAATTTAAATAAGAATGCTAAATGATGGGGGGGGGGGGAACAGCTGTATAAGCTCCCAAAACAGTTTTAAAAGAAACAAAACAGTTTAAAAAGCCCTCAAAAGACATTTAAAAAGCCCCAAAAACATCTTTCAACGCCCAAAAAACAGCTGTAAAAGCTCCCAAAATAGCTTAAAAAGCAACAAAACACTTTTAAAAGCCTCAAAAAGCAGCTTTAAAAGCCCAAAACACTTTTAATGCCCTAAAAACCGCTTTAAAGCCCCCAAAAAACAGTTTAAAAGCCCTAAAAAAACCATTTTAAAAGCCCCAAAACAGCAGTAAAATCTCCCAAAACAGCTTTAAAAGAAAGCCACAAACCACTTTCAAAGCCCCCCAAACAGCTTTAAACCAAAAAACAGCTGTTAAAGCTAAAAAAAAAAAAGTAAGAATGCTACAATAAATACACATATGTCTAAAAATGTATGAATATGAGTGTTTGTGGCCATTTATATCTCTAGTGCTTAATTATGGCCAGTTTTTGTCTCTGTGCTCTGCGTTTTTTTCATCATATGAACGGAAACTGTCTGTCAGTAGCTTAACAAAAACTTTGAAACATCACTGTTTGTAAGCAACAAAATACAGATTTCACAGTTTTTAAATGTTTTTAAATGCAAACTGAAAACAGTTTGTCATTTCCAGTCCTGCTTTGTCCTGTTCCACACTCCCAGCCCACTTACCAGACAACAGTCCCGACCAGACTTATGAATAATGAAGGCAGGTTAGCATTTTAATTGACAGTGCGTGACCATTTATGAGACTGTATACCTCCATTTTTAATAGAGCAGATATAAAAGACACAAATGCATCAAATTGGAGCTAGGTGGACTGTAAAATGAATGCTGACCTCTCTTAAGAGCCACTTAATGTACCAGCACAAAGAAAAGCCTTTGACAATTTCCAAAAAAGCATTAGCGTTCATATCACAGAATGAAGGACTCAAATTCAGAATACCATTCAGTACTGTGCACCATATAGAAATGTACAAGGAGTAATTTCCTATATAGCGCTGAAAGCTTCTCATTTAGCCACGCTTCTTCACAATTAGTTGATTGAATTCTGTTGCTGGCATCGTTCTATGATTTTTTGGGCAGTGGGAGGAAGCCGGAGTGCACATGCACACATAGGGAGAACACACCAACTTCACACAGACACAACGGGACATAGCCCAGGAAAGTGTTAGGCTGAGGTTACTCACAGTTTTTATGAAAACTGTGCTCTGTTCTGTGCAGCATATGAAAAAGTCTCATATATATTAACCGATTAAAGACACTCAATGGTTACCGGGTGAATGGTTACTGAACCCAGACACAAGTGTGTTGAGAAAGATAGACAGGTGAAGAATATTCCCAATCGGATCAATAATAATTCTTTTGAGAATAAAAATGTCATTAAAAAATACTTATTCATCCACAAGGGAAATATAATATGCATAAAAATAATAATAATAATAATAAAATAAAATAATAATAATAAAAATAATAATAATAATAATAATAATAATAATAATAATAATAATAATAA
>JABUIW010000019.1:19069271-19088638 GCA_013363375.1 Menidia beryllina
GGGGGGGGGGGGGGGGGGGGGGGGGGGTGCTGGAGCCCATCCCAGCTGACACAGGGTGAGAGGCAGGGTCCAGGTCACCAATCCATCACAGGACCACACAACCACACACACTCACCGTCATTCCTGAGGGCTGTTTAGAGGCTTCATTTGCACTGACAGACCTGTTTTTGGATGCTGGGAGGAAGCCTGAGACACTCAATTGTGTCATGTGTCTACTGAATCTGATCGTTACAAAGTTTTTTAACATGCTTAGATGTTTAACTTTAAATGAAGATATCTAAAGCTTACATGTAAAACTGACTCGCAACCTGAAATTTGATTTTGTTTTAATTCTTTAATAGGACGCTTGGGAGCCTGAAAATAAAAGCAGTGAGGAAATAGTTTTAATCTACCATCTGGCCTATTTCACACATCTCTGGGTAATTGTGTTTTCATTGATCGCTGCCCCTGAGACCTGGAGCGATGCGTGTACATCCGAGGCACTCACTGGGGCTCCAGTATGTCCACCTACCAGTTCATTCTTATGGCCGCTTTAATTTAATCATTTGTCGTTTGCTCTCAAGTGTGAAATTGGCTAACATTCTGACCAGTCCTGAACTGACACACAATCCACAACTCTGTGAACTCGGACTTGAACATTGTCTGTTTTTTCTTATTGATTGTTTTATACCATCAAACAGGTCTTCACAAGCCTCGAGTGAAAACACAGAAATCATTCTAATTTAGCTGGCTACTGTATTTATGTGTGACCTCACAGAAACCTGGCTTTTGTTGCCTTGAAAAGACCCCAACATTTGAAATAATTGGAATTCAGCGAGCGCAGACACACCTCTATGCACCAGCGACTCATGAAAAATCCTTTACATGGGGTCACGTCGTTTATATTTGGCCATGGAATTTTAGGAAAAACACCACCAAACAAAAAACATCCGGCAGCAAGGGGCAGAGCTGCAAATATAGAAACTAACAACTTCACAGAGCTCTGATTTATTTGAGTCCACTGTGTGAAAAATCAATCAGATAAGGTTGTGAAGAAATTCCATTGCACTGTAAGCTGTGGAGTGTTGACGTGAATTTAAATCACGATGAGGCAATGAGAGCATGTTGAGGATTCCTGTCCTCCAGGGGCCCGGTTCTGGCTCGTTTTAAGAGCCATCATGTTGTGCCTGATGAAGGAGAAATAATGGCTTTATTTTCACTTCCTGTCCAAGCAGAGCCACACAGCGTTATCTATCTCTGCTTCCCAGGCCCGCTGCCCGTCCAGGTCCCCTGCCAGAGGCTGGTCAGCGGGGCTAAAAGCCTCTTCACATGGGAAGACAATCCTCCATCTAATTGACCGTCGCGTTGGGAATGAGGCTGGACACTCCCACCTGCCCCCCCCGCCTCCTGTCGACCGCTCCTTGGCCGGCTCCTCTCGGTTATTACGGATGACAGATGCCGCAATGTTCTGGGAGGCGGCGGGATTGCCTCGTTATGGCAGGCGAGGTGTTTAGAGGCTGTGTGAAAAAACAGTTTGGACCAGAGCAGAGCAGAGCGGCAATCACACAAACTCAGACATGCTACACAAAGACACACAAAGACAGGCCCTTAACAACATGATCACACTGACAGAGCATCGAGGGTCAATATGCACTGATTTAAACCATAAACTGGCAAACAGGCCTCGAGCAGTCTTTGGCTGATCTCGTCATTTGATTAATCTAATCTACGTGTGAAACTAAATCAGTGGTGGATCCAACTAAGAAAGCGCTACACAAGGGAACCGATCGCTACTTTACATAAGTCTGGAATACTTTGTAATATACATTCCACATTATGCTAAAATATTCGGCCCACAAGAAAAGCTTTGTAAAACTATTACTACAGCTAAATCCTTTTGGCCTGGCGTTAACAGCGTGTGTTTGGGTGTGTGGAATTACTGGCAACCCAGAAACAGACCTCTGGAATTTGTCTTGTCTTTGGATGAAAACATCTCACTTAAGTTTCTACTCGTCCATCTCCAAGCCCTCTCCTCTCACACAGTCCCAGCTAGAGCAGGGAAGCAGGTGGAAATGTGAGGGATGCTTGTGAAACATATGGATGGATGCTCATGTTGTGTATTTTAGACAAGCTAATGAATGAGCCATGGCAAAGATGGCAGCTTGTTGCAGTAACTCTGATAGTATTTAGTGTGTTTCCTCATTTATACTCCTCTTTTTTCTTCTGTTTTTGGGGGGGGAGAGATTTCACAACACTGTTTAGGATGCAGTGCTATCTTGAATGGATCCTGCTCATATTTTTCCACATTCCAACATCTGTTTTGTTACCATTTCCGCGCAAGACTACATAGACACCAAATAATTTCAGAAGGTAACATCATGAATGCTTTGGAGGAATCAGATAGAGAAACCAGTGGAGAAAATGGCTTTTTCTCAACACTAAAGAGAAATCTAGAGAAATGGATGAGGACGAAGGCCCCAGAAACATCTAGAGTGCAGCATTTTGTGATTCTCTGAGACCAGGGTTCAGGAGTGTATTCTAGACCCCAGCCAACGTGGACTTTAGCAGCAGCAACAGAAGCAAACCACAGATACCGTGTCTGAGTTATTCTGGTAGATGTGTGTATCCTACCTGCAGTCCTCATCTCATTTGTTGCCAGGCAACAAACTAAACATCTCAACACACTCATGGAAATTCCCGCAGACTTTAGGCAAGTCTTCCTCTCAGCCGCACTTCAATCACTCAACGGTTTTGTCAACCAGACCATGAGAGCAAATGAAAAATGGAACATTATCCGTGCCGGTGTAAAACGTGCTCACACCTCCTCTGCACAAGCAATATCAGAAAACAATCTGCTATCAACACCTCCATGATTCCCCCCTCGTTAATCACAATCACGTCACTGTATGGATGGAAATAACTACAGGGATGACTTCAGCCCCCAGAATATCATGCACTCTGTGAGATACATGGAAACAAAATCCATTTCATGACCAAGTGTGGGACAGGGGGTTAGAATTTCTGTGTGGAGAGTGGTTTCTCAACACAGAGAGTAAGTTGTTGTCACGTCTGGGGGAATGTCTGGTGTGTCGTCATGTGTTGATTACCTATTGTGTTCACCTGGGGTTCCCCTCCCTCATGTGTTTAAATAGTCTTCGTTTCCCATGTCCTGTGCCAGTGCGTTTTTGTCCTTTCGTCTTTCTGTTCTCGTCACCCCTCGCCACGTCAGGTGTTATTTTTGTCACAGCCATGCCATAGCCTAGTTTACTTTATTGCCATAGTCTTGTTTTTGTACTATAGCCATGTTTTTGCCATAGCCTTGTTTACCTTATTTGGTACTTTGTTCATGTTTTTGTCACAGCCATGTTTTTTCACAGTCATGTAATCTTGCTTTGTTACTTTGTTCATAGTTTTTTCACAGCCTTGTTTTGTACCATGTCTACCATCCATTCCTTTTGAGTGTGTTTTTGTTAAAATAAACCCTTGTTTTTTCATCTAAGCGACTGAGTCCTCCCTCAAGACAGTTGTTTCCTCATTGATACCAAAAAGCCTTTGATTGTTGACACATTTCTAATGAAGATGCAATAATCTAGTCATGTTAGTACTAACAAAATGGTTAAAGGTGGTCATATTGGTGCATATCCACATCAACTATCTTTACGGTTCTGGGGATTGAGTTCATCCGGGGACTTCTTGTCATCTCCAGACCTATTTGTGGCGCAAAAAATATTGGTATGACTAAACCTAACTAACTAAAAACTAACTAAAGCAGTAATAGTTGTTTTGCTGTCACTTATTTAAGTTGGTATGAACTACTATAAAGTCCTACTGACACTACATAGTCAAAAGACACCAGTCACAATAGTTACTTATTAACCAAATAAGGAACCCAACTCCAACCCTCAGGTGAGCGTCCTGAAACCCAGACATCTGTTTCCTTGGCAACAAGATGCCCATAGAGAAAGGAGCCCTGCAACCTTCCAGGCAGAGTGAGGACCGGAGAAGACTCCAGAGAGACCCCTCTGACCGCTGACTCAATGGACTATGGGTCAACCAAAGTCAGGTCTACCTTTTCTTTCCTTTCTCCAAAGTAAAGTAGCACCACAATACCCTCATTATTAACTAAAATGAGTCAGTTTTTAGCTCATGTTTTCCTTTCCATCAACCTTTATCTGTATCTGTGCAGTTCTCCTATGCACTGTATATAGTCACATAACGTTTTATGTTTGTATGTTGATATCCAATTCATAGCCATACATGGTTAACTTTTGGTTTTAAATGTTTCTCAACATAACTCAGGACAAATGGGAATTCTGACTGTGTAGCATGGGAGACTGATCCAACATAGGTAAGAGTTTTCCTTCTATAGAGTGGAAGGTATCAACTTCTATTAAAGTTTACTTGATGTAAGGGTGCAAATGTCACAGAGTGAATTATTTAGAAATACCACTCTGCCCTTTTAATTCAATTTAATTCAGTTCCATTATATATAGCTTTATTTACCAAGTGCCAAAATGCAAGAAAAGTCCTCTTGAAGCACTTTAGGAATACAATGTATTTCAAACTAATTCGAGTCTGTTTTCATTATAATGCAGTTATAATCCATTCAAAACAAATCAGATACTCATCGTATTTTGGGGGGAAATGTTTCCTAATTTAACAGCAATCAGTCTGAATGCTTGTTTTTCTCTCTCCTAAACTTTTGTTTCATTCTATTTATGTTCAAACTTTCAGAGAACAAGTTTAAGAATGACTTCAGTGAGTTTGTTTTTCTCCCTCCTAAAATTTTGTTTCATTTTATTTATGCTCAAACATTCAGCGAAGACGTTTAAGAATTACTTGAAGGAGTTTGTTTTACTTTCTCCTAATTTTTTTTTCATTCTATTTATGTTCAAACTTTCAGTAAGAAAGTTTAAGTGAGACATGATTGAGTTTTTTCTTTGGTGGGTTCACAGCTTTGTATTTCTGTAACCTCAGATGTTAACCAGTTTAACTCAGCTGGGGACTGAGAATCAGTCATTTTATTAACTCGCATCATGTTGTCAAAAGTAAGAAAACATTTGTAACCAGCTGTGATTAAAAGCTGTGGACATGAAATCCTCTTGACACTAACTGACCCACAAAACTCAGTTCCTGCATTAATCAAGTATGTGAAGGAGTTCGGGCAGATTTCTGGATACAAAGTTAGTTTTACAAAATCTGAAATGATGCCTCTCTATGAGTTTGAACCTGCCTTCATAAAACCTTTTTGCTGGGCACCAGATGGTTTCACATATCTTATGGTTAAAATAACACCTAAAAATAGTCACCTTTATGCTGAGAATATTAACCCCATGATAAAACACGTTAACGACAAGATGCTGTGCTGGAAAAAGATTCCTCTAACATTTCTTGGCAGAATCAATCTTATCAAGATGAGTATTCTTCTCAAAATCATTTACCCTCTATCTATGCTCTTCATATCTTTAAAAATAAACAACCTTAGAGATATAAATAAAGTTATTTCTGACTATACATGACTATGATCACATAAGAACGTTGTACAACTTTTGCTTATGTTGGGCCTTCCACACATCTGTGGAAGTCTCTGATATCAGATTATAATTCTCTTGAAATACTAAAATTTCGCAATAATGGTAAGAATTACCTCTTTGAAACAAAGTTTGGTAAAATATTGAGATAGCATGGAATTGCCTGAAATGTCACACCCAACAAGTTCTTTTGAGATCATTGCTGCTGATGTATATTATGGATCTGCTTAATATTTCTAATATCCTGTATGAATGTTGCTGGACTCTTATCACTTGGAAAAATGTTCAATAAAAAGAATGTTTAAAAAAACTTTTTTTAAAGCTGTGGACAAATACCCAGAAAAAGAACAGGAACCAAAAAGTGTTCAAGTGTACAATTTAAAAAGTTAATTGAAAAAAAAAAACATAGCATGTGACATCAGTCTCATCTAGTCCAATTAAAAGCCACATGCCTTCCTTATCTCGCCCACTCCCATCCGTCAGGTTCAGCAAACACACACACACACACACACACACACACACACACACACACACACAATCTTGTGGCTGACTGATCCGTTTGGGTCCTGACGAGCTGCTTTTAGTTCCCACAAAAGGTCAACGGCTGACCTTTAGCTCCACTTTCAGGTATCACAGATCTGCTCTGCAGCAGCTGCACACACACGCGTGTGAACGTGTGTGTGAGTGTGTGTGTGTGTGTGTGTGATCCAGCGCTTCAGCAGAACGAAGCTGGCAGGCTCATTATCATAGGCCTCCTCTAAAGCAGATAAAGAAGGGATCTCTGGGAGTGAAATGATGGGACCTGAGTGGGCTTCTAATGGCCGTGGCGTTTGCCAGGCTGCCCCTGTAAGTGGATTTCTACCACGATCTGCTGTTTGTTTATTGGAGTGTCTGTTGTTCTGGATGCACTCCATAGAGGATACAAATTGCATTATTCACGGCAGGCAGGCCGGTAATGGCAAGGATGAATGATGGCCCCTATTTCCATCCTGACAGCGAAGGTCGGGAGAGGAGCTCCATGCGATTACACACAAGTTTGTGTTTGATCAGCGGACAGCTACGGATGAAGCGCTCCCGCACGCTGCAGGCCTAAAGGAATGGAGTTGGGAGAAAAAAAGGGATGCGGTCTTTTGCAGGGATTGGGGCTATGAAGTGCAGTTTTACTAAATGAAATTGCATTTCCAAAATGACATTGGGAGCTCAGATCTCGGGGGGGATGTGTGCCATCTTTTAAAGCCCGGCCATTGATTTTTCTTGCAAAGTCAATTTAGATTCTGTAAACAACAAGCAACTTTGCAAAGCAATTCAAAATAGTTGATCCATTATATCTCTTTTGCCAGAATCTTTATTAAAAACAAAAAGTGGACAGAGACGAAGATGATGTTCCAACTTTTCATTTTGACTCGTGTCAAAGCACCGGAACACAAAAGGAAATGTGATCAGAAATCAGACTACAACCTGTCAGAAACATTTCCTGTCAGAAGTGTTTCCTGTTCAACCTCCCCTGACTGTGTGGTGTTTATGGGCATCCCCCATTGTCACACACATCCAGGCATCCGTACGTGTGATTTACCCCACTGAGAGCAGACAGGCAGGGTGGCCGCTACATTCTCTTCTAACCAAATCACTAACATGGCCATGCTGGCAACCATAAGTCTAATTCATAGTCTTTGCTGCCATTTATTACCAGACAGCTCCAGTGGTTTGGTTTGTGTTGGTTTGTGAGAGGCAGATATTTGGTTGGGTCCAATTATTTGTAAAGAACAGGCTCAATTGGGAATGGTAAGTCTTTAATAAAAGTTAAATTATAAAATTAAAATGAATAAAAAATCCAATTAATAATAATAATAAAAATAACAATAATAATAATTATTATATTATTATTAATAATAATAATAATCATAATAATAATTATTATTATTATTATTGGTTATGTAATAATAATAATAATAATAATAATAATAATAATAATAATAATAATACAATATAACACATTTTTAAAGAATTGTATAATGTGTAATGGCTGCTGGACAGTACTTTTGGGGGGTGACCTACAACAGGTCTTCATCCTCTGGAGCCTGTACTGGTAGTCCTGCTGATTCAGCATTCAGCAGTGACCCTGTATTTGACTTAACTGGTTTACCTGGACCAACAAAGTACCAAAGACTCAAAGATTGTTGAGCATTGGCCTTTCTTCTGACTTTTTTTCACAAAGTCTAGTTGTTTGTCCAGCCTTTGGGTGCAGTTCCATATAGAAACAATGATTTGCTTGTTTATGAACAATAAAACATAGACAGCTGCAGTGTTGAGAATCAAACTTATATTGAAAGTTTAAATCATGTGCATCCTGTTGATGCTTAGGAAATTGCACTGCAGCTCCCTTCAGGCTAGAAATTCATTTGAAATAGTTTCTATTTTTCTCAAAACAAGAAATATAAATAGGTGAAAAAGTGTTTTACTGATGACAGAAAGCACAGCGTCACACAAAGTGGAAAGTTTGATTCTGTCTTCCCGTGTCAGACTGTCCTCCATTGTTAGCCTGTCGGCTGAGCTGTGATTGCTCAGCTACTGCAGAAACTTCTGGCGCAATTGGATTTAAAAGAAGGTCCTCTTTAATTTAAGACAATATTTGAACATGGATGTTAACGTGCATGCTGCTGTACATTGTTCACACATTCGATACATTCTATCACTGAACCAAATGGTTTATGACAAGCCCTTATTCTCTCATGCACAGTTTGTGGCCTGATTTTGCTTCTCTGTTTTGCCTCCGTATAGACAGTAGTATTATGGGTTAATGAGTTGTGTTATCATATCATCTCACCTGGGAGATCTCCACCTCGTGTGTCCACTAGAACTTCCCGGTGTGGTGGTGATCCACAAATCCAGTGAAAAAAGTCCTTGACTCCTTGTCAAACTTGTAGATTCTTCGCATTATAGCTGTTGATCTGCCATTGTGTTTGTGGTCATGTAGAACCAGGACACTCAATAAAAATGCATGAAACAAAAGAATGTCCAACCAGATTGCAGTTCACTCATTCGCTGCCAAAGACGTCTATAGACGTCTTTTCAAATCCAACCGCTGACTGCCAAAGACGTCTATAGACGTCTTTTATTTTTTTCAATGCGAGTGGCTTGGGGGACGATCGGCGAAAGTTTTTCCGTAAATATCGGCTTCTAGACCACTGGGATAGGCTCCAGTCCCCCCGCGACCCCAATAGGGAACAAGCGGTATTGATAATGGATGGATGGATGGATCGGCTTCTAGACAGAGTATAGACTAACAAATTTACCCTCTAGGTAGCTGTGCCACTTTTGATGGGAGATTAGCATAGATTGTAAGCAAATAAAAACAAACGCAATGGTTCGCTATGAGAGAAATGGCGCCGGTGAGACGCACGTCGAAGAAGAACGGAATAAGGTAGAAACAAATTTTTTTTTCCTGATGATAGAAGAGAGTCTCCTCTTTCTTTTGGTGTGTTCGGTGTTTACATAGTCACAGCACAAACTATTCTGTGGCTCTTGAAAAATCAGTCAAAATTCTCAAAAAACTCTGGCAGTGAGCGACTCTCTGTTCTGAAAATGGCTGGCAGTCAATGAGTTAAGTAGAAATGTGTGGAGATTTTGTGTTGTAAAGCTGCAGGTGTCCTCAGAGATGCTCAGAATAAACATGTTGCCTCTGCAGTGTTATTACAGAGAAAGATTAGACTTTGTATCTCTTACAGCTTAGTCATTAGAGGCCCATAACAATGGATTAGACTGTTGTCATCGTGAGGAGGACTTTAGAGATATTGCAGATCATTACATAATGCTGATGGAAAATATCGGCTATTGCCCAAAACTACTTGACCTACAAATGGAAGCATTCCAGTAATTGATATGAACTCTGCTTTCAACTTCTTTATCAAAGTCCTGTTCCCAAACCTCCAACATGTGATTCAGATCTTTCTGATGATCCCACCTAACAACAGCGACTGTACACAGTCAAGAGGTGTGATGAGGAGACAACATCAGTATCTGAGGAACTAAACAGGGTAAGACTGACTTCACTATCTTTCTATTTATCTGGCTGAAAAAGACTGACTTTGTGTGTTGAGTCACAGCCAGTTCACTAGCAGAGATCACGCCAGTGTGAATATGAAATTTCTGGTTTAACTAAAATGATACGATAGAATAAATAATAGAATCAATTAATTTTTCTGATTGTCTCATTTGCAAAGCCTTAGTTGATGGCTGAGGAGAAAGCAACTGAGGATCATGCTAGGAAGCCATCTTGTACCTCTTTGTCTATTTATTTTTTTTTACAAAACTTTACATGTATTCAATATTGCAAAACCTGAAAGGGGGATAGGGAAGAAGGAAGAGCAAAGAGAAACAAACTACCCCGAAAAGGGGAAAGATCCTCTAGACAGAGAGATAGAGACAGATAGAAGGAGAACAAAACTGTACAACCAGTTGTTATATGTGCAAGAGACAAAACACATCCTGTGGTCTCTGTGGGATACCCAGGAGGAGAACCTTTGGGAGCACCTGCAACCGGAAACAGGGAAGAGGGAAAAGCCCACAGGCAGCAACAACACCGGCAGCAAGGACTAAAACCAGCACCTCGGAATTTACAGCAACTGTAAAGAGGCTTAAAGATGTGTTAGTCTGAGTAGGTGTGTGTGTGTGTGTGTGAGAGAGAGAGAGCGTAAACATGTAAGACAGTGCTCAGGCAGTTTGCATAAATTCTTTATCTTTCCTCAGTAGGGCCTCTGACAGTCTTTCTTTACCAGATTTGTCTTTAGTCTTCATCGTGGGCACTCAAAGCAACCCCTCAACATTTGTTTAGTGTAGAAACAATTGATTCCCAGACATATGTTGATCCAAACTTTGACATTAGCTTGAGTGCAGCCTGTTTTGCACTGGGACACAGTACCTGTCTGTGCTTTGCAAAATGCATTGGTTCCTCCTGTAGAAACACTAAGGGGACCTTTAACTGTCAGATTCTGCAGAAAATGATGAGGAATGTCACCTGGGTTTTTTTTTGTTTCAGGTCACAGAACCTTTCTTCACAACTTTGCTCCAGACTTTCAGTCAGTATGTCTCGCTCTTTTTACGCCTCTAATACTGAAGTGGATGCTTCAGTTGACTGTAGGAAGAATGGAAAATGGGTCAGATCTCTCTTTTGATGATGGGTAGAAAAGATTTTGAGTTTTTTTGACAATATGAAAACACTTTGCACCAGATTAGGGAGTATTTTAAACTTCCCATCTTCAGAAGACTCAACATGTTGACCAGAAACCCTAAATCTGAATTTCATAAAAGTAAAAAGTTTTAAAGCCTGCTGATTAACATTTTTTGGGTATATTACAAAATATAGTCAATCTTTTTGTTACCCCCCCCGGAATGACTGTGTGCAAAATTTTAACATTCAAAATGTCATGGTTTGTTTTATTTTGTTTTGTCAGTTTAAAATCTGAAACTTTTATAATCGAATCAAGTTCATGATATTGACTTACTACCATGAATGGACTAACACAACCCTAATGGGTCCTTTCAAAGCAGAAATCAGGACAGAATATTAAAGTTCTGTGCAGAGGGAGCCCCACTGTTGGAGGTTACACATAGCTGAAGATGGAATGTTATCCTTTTACCGAAATGCATTGATTCATGGAGTTCATAATCTCCAGTGGCACAGAGAGAGGAGATGAAGCTCATTCCAGCTTTCTGAGACTTTAATGGACTCATTTATCTATGATGTTTGTCTCGCCATCAGGCCACACACGCTTGCACACAAACATATGAACCTGAAAAGAATCCTGTTCTTCTCTGATCTCAAGTGTTCTGGGCATGAGCCGGGACAATAGTGAAAGTAAGGCGAGAATTTTTTTATATCTGCTATTAAATATTATCTCATCTAAGCCACATTTTGCCTGTAAAAAGATTAAACTGTTTTGTTTTGTCAAATCAAGCAGGGAACCAACAGTCAATTATAACTTAAATATTTTTTTTCTCTTGATGTGAAAGGAGTCAGACTTCATAGCATTCATACTATATTTTACTCTATGTGGCTCTCAAACCACAACCAGACACAAAGGTTCTGTGTGACAGAGAGAAGTAGAAGTTTTACTAAATCTAGTAGTATACAAATCTAGTTTATTACTATTAATCACTGTATGCTGAAAATCATGAATGATAACTGTTTGTGCATTTTCTTATTTTGCTTGAAAATTACCTATTACCAAAATTATTACATGAACTAGGTGAAATAAGTTATAAATAGAAATTAAAGTCAATATGTCCATGGAATACAAGTGACGGCCAAATAGACCTCTACAAAGAATCCATTTAATTTTTTTTCTTGACCTGAATTAACAGGCTGAGTTGTTTTTTATTGAAATATTATTATTTTCATCCTGGCGAACGGTAAGTCTATTTGCAGTTTTACACTGAATCAGAGAAGTGGCCTCCTTGTGGATCACCACAAAGGCTCAAGGCTAAGAATGAGGAAATTCTTTATTTTCTCCTCTGTTCTATAATTGCAAACAGAAGCAAACAGCAAATCTGAAAAGTAACGAGTGATTAGCTCTGTAGGTTCAGAGCAAACCCTGGAGGGCTTAAGAGGAAAATGTTAGACTATCCTCAGAACAGAACTATCAACAGAAATTCACGCATCACATCAGTTCTACACTTTCATCTGTTACAGATAAGCTCCCAGCCGGTAAACTGTTCAGTAAATATGATGACCAGGAGGAGACACAAATGCACAGATGGATTATGAGACGTTTCCTGTTTACATAAGTCAGTAAATCCGAACAATTTAGAAAAACTATCATTGTAAAGGAAACGCCTGTGTGGATAAAGTGGAAACAATTCGAGATTGTCACCTTACCCAGAAATGGAATCCCCCCCGAAGCAGGCCTTGGGTCATATCGCTGTAAAGTTAGGTGTCTTATGGGGTTGGCAGCAGGCGTAGGCAGGGGCAATTGGGGGCTGATGCCCAGGATAAGAGCTCTCTACTCATACATGGGACCTGACATTAATGGCTGTGAAAGACCCTGAAAGGGTGTGAGAGGTGTGGTAGGGCCAAACAGATCTCCTTAAGACAAAGTATGGACACTTAAATTAAACTTTTGGAAGGGACCAGAATGTTATTCTAGAATCACTCTAGATGCGTTTGGCAGAAAAGAATACACAGAAACTTCTGTGTTGTTTTTCTCAACTACCACAAATGCAACCAATAAAATTGAACAGTATTTTTTGGGTTGGCTGTCTGTCCTGCAGCCTGTCCAGAGTAGAGGAATGATGTTCTACCACTGGTGTCGTTACTTTGTAGTTTTCGTCGATGAGGTTAAACTGGTTGACAGTTGATTCTCTTTTGATGAGCTGGCATGGAATGCACTGTGCATACTTTGTATGGAAGAACTTTCTAAACCTGGGATTCAGGGCAGCAGCAAGCAGGACTATGTTTGGAGATTGAGGTTTAAAGGTAAAAAGACCTGCATGTCTTTCAGTCATCTGCTTAAAAATGTGGTCCCAGTCTGGATTTCTTCAGGCTTCGCAGTAGATGTGGACCTGCAGAAACGGTAACATGTTTCTGTCTTCAGAAACTCTGGCTTTGTCAAACGGGGAAAGAGCACAGCCGTGTGCTGTTTGCTCTTGCTTTTCTTTCATTTTGGTGGATGCCAGCTCACTCATTAAATGCTCCACAAACACAGTTTTAGCCCGATTCTTTAGTTGGAAACCTGAGAATAAACCAGAGTAGATCAAGAGTAAAAAATTGACATTTATTAAGTCACAGGCAAAGTATTTCAGAGCTGGGCTCTTCACAGACAAGAACCTCTCTCTCTGGGTCTCAGTAGGCCAAGAGCCCAGAAATCTGGGTGTGATGGGCATTATCTCCTTGGCTAGGTCCACTTCTTCAAAGGAGGACTGGACACAACCAAGTCCTATTGGCCAGTTACCTCTGGGCATGAACAGGCCAGGTCTTAATTCATGCAGATGAGCGGAATGTGGTAACAAGACAATCAGTAGTTAACATAGGTTATGTTATAGTATACTATGCTGAAATTAGTCATTTTAGCCAAATTCTTACAACAGTGTTGCTGCAGCTAACCATTTGGAGATCACCTGGGTATTTCTTTACAGGACCCCGCACAACCTGGTTCAGCGTGGACCTGCACAGCCCACTGAGGGCCATTCACGCCTCTCCGGGAGGCTTTTAATGCTGCATCAGCGTTAGCACCACTGTCCTGAGCGGAGGCTTTCATTTTCTTCTGGGGAATGTGGAACTGGGTCATGATTGCTTCTGTCCACTCTGCAGTGTTTCCCCCCGTGTGTCTCTCATCCAGGGGCATTGTTCTTAAGCTATGAAAATCAGTTTCCCAATCCATCTCAGGGAAGAGACCTGTCACTCCAGATAAGCCTCAGAAGCAATGCAAACATTTTCCAGATGTCAGTCAGTTTAATCAAGAACATGTGAGCGCCATGCTGTCAGTCTTTTACAGACTCTTATTGAGCTTGTTTTTGGGTTCTTTATATCTATCTCACATGTTCTTGATCAAATAGGTTCTTAATGGAAGAATGTGGTGTGGATTTAAAGTTGATGTCATCTATTTGAAAGCTTCATCCTCCACTTTGTCTGGAACTGTGATGCCTAAAAGGCTGCCTGATAACTCTGCTGCATATTCAGTTGAGCATGGATGCTTTTGCCTGGACACATTAAGAGAAGACATTTAACATGCACACAGCAAAATCAATGTAATACATTTTTAATTCAATTAAATATCCATCCAATGAGCTTTCATTTCAACTTTTATTTTCTTTCTGCATTAAAAACAGAACTGCAATGTTCCAGGCAAAACTAATTGGAAATTAAAAACATTTATGGGTTCTAGCACCTAAATAATTCATAGCTTGCAATACTTTAATTTAAACTCCAGATCTCACACCTTGTCTGAGGTTCACAGCTCAGGCCTGAAGCACCTGGAGGCTTTCTGCTGAGTTGCTGGGACATGGATGTTGTGATGTGGGTGAAACTGTAATAAAAGCCTTGGAGTAATTGCGTTGTGTGTTTTTCTCAGTCAGTTTTAGTTTAAAATGTTCCCACACTTTTGACGATTTGATGCCTTTTCTAGGTATCCTTTTTCCTGTCGTTATGTTGCTTATTTGCTTAACCTGCTGACTGCATGATCTTTTGCCATTTTAAACAATAGCACTTCTCTATGTCACTTAACCAGAAGTGATATACAAAATGCAACGATGCCTGAAATAAAATATACTGAATCAAATCCATTAATTATTTGTTCCAGCCCTCTGACAGAAAACTCTGATCTTTGGTTTTGTTTTGTAAGTCTCATTTGCACAAGCATCAGGAAAAATGCCAAAATCTTTTTTTTTTTTGCCAAGTCTTAAAAAAATGAGGTGGTTTAGCTAGCCCAACTATCCCCACATGTTTAAGGAAAAAGTAAAGGCGTTTGGGAAATGATTCTGCCACCCATGTGTGTGAGAAACTCTGTGAGAGTGCATCAAATTTAATCTCTCTTAAATAAAAAAAGAGAAAAAAATCTGTTGCTTCTTAACATTTCCTGTCTCCGGTTGAGCTAAAGAAAGTAATGCAGTCCTTGGCAACAGAAAGTAATATCCTGTTCAGGTACACAAGCGTAGGATTCTAAATGAGGCACCATTCTTTATATGAGTGACCTTAGGAATCCCTTTTAACGGACATCTTTTCAGGTTCTGTAACAGTTTCTTGATATTTTGATTGTTGTTCTGTTCTTCTTGTTTGCTTTTTTGTTATTGTTTTTTTATTCTAATATGATGTTTGACTCATCTTTGTGGACAAAGTCTTGGTAAAAATTGCAGTAATTTTTCTTTCTCTGAAACCAAATAAATGCAGCATTTGGTCCACTGCACAAAACATTGTCCTGATTAACGCCAGCATCAGTTTCACTGCAGGAATCTGTCATTCCACAGTACCAATCACTACACACCTGCCATCGCTTTATTCCACTAGTTTACAAGAAATGGAACGTAACTACCTAATATGTGGTCTACTCAAACTCTCTCTTAATGAACGCTGTGATACACTTCAACCCCACCTCTGACCATGGACCACGGTATAGGAAATGGATGGTAGATGCTTCATGTGACGCACGTGCAACATCTTAAATGCTTGAGATATAAAGGCATTCAGCGAGTGAAAAGACCTACTCATTAATTATAGTGGCTGAAAGGGCAGGACTGATTGCTCTCAAGTCAGGAGTCATGTGCAATCAGAAAATACTTTAAAGTGATCGTGGTTAAATCTGAAATATTTAAATCAATTGTTGACTGACAATCTCAAGCCATCCTTAAAAGATATAGGATTTGGATCATTCCTTGTATGTAAAGGTTACAAGAAATATGGTCCCAGCTCCTTTTCACCAGGAACCCGTCATAGTGACCGGCAGCAAATGGACATACTGTAGTTGTAGCAGGCAGCTCTTCCAGGAGCTGCAGAGGGAAGAGGCTAATGGGATTCCCTGGTATTTCCCCTGCAGTTCACCGTCCCCTGAGCGTGTTTTAGTGTTAATACACACATCCCCAAAGACTCCAACACACGCACAGGCTCAGAGCTGTTTCTATATCTTCACAGTGTTTCATTATTTGCATGTGCACACCCTGTTCATCATAGCTGAATGCCTCTCCATGAACAACGGGAGACCCAACGTTTGGTCCTAATCAGACATTCTGGACCACACAAGCACTCTGTGCTCTCCTTGTTTTTAAAGCTGTTGATCATAAAATAAATAACAGCGCACAACAAAATGAGGCCATAAACACTCGGTAAAGCTGTCACAATCACAAACTGACACGCACACATTTCGTTCTCATACAAATACAGAAGCGGGATCGTCTATGTGAACTGCCGTACACACATTTACTGACACACTGCTGAACGTCCTAATCACTTTGTGTGTGTATTGATTTGCTGTAACTCATAGTGGAGATTCTATGTGTGAATTGGCTGTTTGACAGTGCGTTGAGGCGTTACCCAGTCGGTCCAAAGGTTCAGCTACAGCGCCAGATAAAACAACAGCCAAGGGCACACCTTCCAAACACACATGAATGAATTATAGTTTTTATATACTGATGATGATAACACATTTACTAGGTGAATTTAGTCCAGACAGTGTTAAAAGCTGCACAGTGATTTGATTTTTTCAGTTCAGCTAAAGTACACGTTGACATGTGATCCACTGGGTTTCAGACAACCAACTTTCTCATTTGTAATCACTTGTTTATGCTCAGTTAAATTAACACATTCATCCCTGGAATGAAAAGGTGATAATGTAACATACAATATCAAAATTAGTAGAAGTTTAGTCAATTCCATGAGAGCATCAGATATCGACATTGATTCTGTTATTTCATTCATCCATCCATTCTCCTAAGGGTTGTGGGGGCCACAGTATCCTGTACAAACTGTTAACAGGCAGGACACATCCTGGGAGGTTTGGTTGTTTTGTATTAAATCTAGATTTTAGTCATCAAAATTTTCATTTAGTCTTTCTTTGAAAAACATTGCTGTGATTACAGTGGATCAACCCTGTTTTCTGTTTCCTTAAACTAAAATCATTATAATATCCTTAATCAGTTTGAAAGCTACAAGTGATGAAAAACATATTTGGCTGTTTTATATAAAGTTACATGTGCCGTAAAGTCCTGTTTGATTTCACTGTCATGTTTAGGCTAATGTTGATAATCAAAGAAAAGGTAGATGAAAAGGTAGAAGAAATAGTGAAAAAGTGACAAAAAACAGATGTTAGAACGCTTATTAGACAACTTCAATCTATTCATTTATTGTTTTAAATCCATCACACTGGGAAGCATAAATAGCATCTGGAGGTATCAGCAGATTCTATGTGGGGACAGAACAGCTCTTCATCAGGCCCGTGTAAATAGCTGGCGATTGGAGACCTCCTCCACAGATGTGATACAATAATTCATCATTCATTCTCCTGCTCCACAAATTTGTCCCCAGAAAGCTATTATCAACCAGAAAGAGCTAAGAGGGTTTTTAAAAAGGACTGGGATAAAAAAAACTAATGAAATAGCGCTACCATCTGTAAGTTCAGGATATATTGGAGGTGTTTTCAGACTGTTTGTATGAGAGGCAGCTGTACCTCAGTATGAAGTGTGTTTGTCCAGTAATTTGAAGGTCAGGTGTTTTATTTTTTCCTCCACTGGACTACGTTACTAAATTAGGTTTTCTTGGACAACACAATGAACACTGTGTTGCCTCTGATGAGTCCAGTGGTGATATAGAGAAAATTCACACCTGGTAACTTTGAAAACTAAAGGCTAAGAAGGGTTGTATGAATAACCCACCTTACTAAAGACTTTATGTTGTATGACATTAAAAACAATGTAATTGCTTAATTATGGAGTCATGCTACACAGTGGGTCTTAAGGGATGAAACTGTGGTCAGGCTTTGTTTCGTGTCCAATTCAAATCTCCTTGTGAATTTGACTTATCCTTGAATCAAATCACCTGGTTTGAATTCACCTGAACCCCATTATTGGAAATACTTGTTACCTTGGTTGGGTGACAAGAAAAAAGAAAAACCAACAGTTTTGGTTCTCTCAAAGACCTGGATCAAACACAAAGAACCTCACATTACTAACTTCTCCACCACCTTCAAAATCCCTCATACTTCCCAACAGGTGTAACAGCCCAACAAATTTCCAGATTTTGGAAATCTGGGACTCCCAGGGTGACTATCTGCACTTCCTCCAACAATCTCCTTCTGCCACATCTCTCCTCCAGCTACCTCTGTGCCTCCAGCCTTTGACACTTTGTCCTCCCTTAAGGTTAATCAAGCCTCAGAGTCCCGGGGGGAAAAGTGTAATGTAGACAGTAAGGATGACAGTTTAGAGTATGTGGCGATGCTTTTCAGATTGACCATTTCTCCTGCCCTATTTCAAGCCTTAGTGAATGACGTTTTTAGACATTTTTTATTGGATTCAGTTACCTTGATATACTGATACACTATACATACTATTTAAAAAACTTAATAGCTCAAAGCTACACAGTACAGACAGAGCACAGCTAGTCAGAATGCTACATTCTACCCTGCTCTGCATACAAATTCTGGGAGCAGCTGGTCACTCAGCACAAAAGCATGGTGTGGTTTATCAAAAATCCCCTGCATAATTTCCTTTAGAACATCAAAAATAGTGATTTTCATAAAACTCCCTCTGTGTATTTATCAACATAAGATAACATCTGAGAGTGTGAGATAGAGAAAAGACATAATAGAGCAACAAAGCTGTACATTTATCACAAAGAGTGGAAAGGTGACCAGTAAATGCAAATTGTCCCCAGATGACTCCAGAATGATGCCAAAGACAGCAGGATAAATGAGAGATGGAAACTGAAAGTAAGAAAAAAGCAGAAGCCACAAAATAAGTACAGGCAGAAGAAATAACTACAACTCTGATATCGATGTGATAGAATAAAATTACATAAAGCCTGTCCGGGTTTAATGTGCCAGTTTTCCTGCTTTTGAAAATCAGAAAGGACAACTCTCAGACAATGTCATCCTGAAATAAATGTACTCCGGTTAACAGATTCTAAAAAGAACATTCACGCCTAAAATCTTGTATTCCAATGCAAATATGATCTTTAAAGAGTACCCACTCTTTGCTATCAAAAATATGTTTAAAGCAAAGCACCTTGAAGTGACTGATCGATAAACCATTCAATCAAAGTACCCACAAAGGGAAAATTCCCTTGATGCAGCAGCACCAACACAGAAAATAAGCAACATCACTGACAACAAGTATAGAATAGAATAGAATAGAATAGAATAGAATAGAATAGAATAGAAT
>JABUIW010000019.1:19088648-19108926 GCA_013363375.1 Menidia beryllina
TAGAATAGAATAGAATAGAATAGAATAGAATAGAATAGAATAGAATAAGAGAAACCAAAAAACATGATCCTCACAGCGTTTAAATACCATGCTATCTGGTTTCCAGAACTGAATACAACACAGATGTTAAATCCAAATGACAGAGGAGATCTTAAACCAATATTGCCACATGTATAATAATTGATACCCACGCTTTCTGGAAAATGTTGCATCTGAGTCCTTTTACATCATTTAATGGTAAAAACTCATATTTTATTAAAGGGCCAAATAAAGACTTCAATATATACAAACTTTATATTTATTTATATATATACAAACTTTGTTTTTCTCTACCTTTTTCTTAGATCGGGCTTTAAAGGCTAAAAGCAAATGTTTTTAGAGTATACTATAAAAATGTTGCATGCATTGGAATGGTGAAATGGGATGAAATGGTTTAATCTCTATCTCCGCTCTGCCATGGCTGTGCCCAGAGAATGGCTTTGTCCTGTAAATCCAGTTGTTCTGTCACCTCTCCAGCTGACTCAACACTGTCTTCCCTCCTCATCAAATCCCATAAACAAGGAAAACCAGGGATTAGTCTCAGCTAAAACCACTAAGCTCATTTGATAATCGCTGCTTCTGTGCACTTCTCACAAATGAACAATAGATGTGATTAAATTAATCTACATAAACGGCTGCCAGTATCACTCTGTGTTATCACTACCGCGTGATGGTATTCAATTCCAGCATTTCAAGGTGTCTGTGCCATGAAACAGTTTGGAATTAACTTCATCACCCTGACGTGCTGCAGCTGAATGCCTCCACAGTGACCACATACAGACCTCTCCCAAGAAATTTCTGAAGCAAAGGATGTCAAACTGCAGTATGTTTCAGGCATTTGAACAGCTTCTGTTCTCTGACAGATTCAATCTAAATCAGCATGGTGCACAGTGGTGATTAGATCTCAATTGATTTCAATTCCAGCAGGGTATTTGTTTCTGTTTGGAGTTTGCATGTACTCTTTATGTAAGTGTACGCTTCCTCAAACTGGCCCAAAAAATGCACTTTTCATCAATCTGTGACTCTAAATTGATAGTTTTTTGTCTCCTGTGGCTCTGTGATGTCCCACCTCTTACCCAGCTGAGACAGGCTAGTTCCCTTATCCGCATTCAGCAAGAGAGAGAACACAACCTGAGGCAGAATGAGATGAATTCAAATGCAAAATTTCCAAAAGGAATATTTAGTTTACAACAGAATCCAGAAAAAGTTATTCTATGTTTGAAGGGAAACTATCCTGTTATGTTTCATATTAAATACATTTCTGTCATATGTTCAACATTCCACCAAGGGTCACCAAGAATGAGAATATGGCCATTACAAATAAACCTTTTCCTCTGTCCATCATGCTGTTCGTTAGAAATAAGACTGTATTACACTATTTTATAGTTATATCATTTCATGAGAAATTTGATCTTATCTTCAAATTAATGCCAACAAAATATGTATAAAATGCTGGATCATGGTGAGCAGATCGTTCATGGTCACCAAAGAATCCACAGCATTCTGTGTATGTTGCCAATGATTGAAGACATTTGTTATTTGATTTTTTATCCTCATTATTTGGTATTGGGCTTGATCAGCTTTCCAGTTAACTTAAACACAAATTTTAGAAAGATCAGATTTTTAGCTGGCTTCTGTTCTTGTCTCATCTCCACTGAATGGCAACATTTTTGTGGCAATTAACTCCACTTTCAAAGACATGTCTGAATGAAGCCTGAGCACCCCCTGATATTTACTAAAAGATGCATTTGTACAGCTGCTGACTAATAATGTAGGACAGACATCAGAGGCAGAAAAAGCACTGCAGATTAATAATGACCAAACCTCAAATGCACAAAGAATCCTGTCGAGTAGCACAGAGGTAATGAGAAACAGGGGGGGAAAGTAATGATTTCCAATTCCTGTAAAACCTCCATTGTATCAGAATCTTACTCAGTTCAACTGAAGCAAAAGCTGATGAACAAACTAAATCATTTTGGTGAGGTGGCTTTATCTGTTTAATACACAGTGAGCTGGAGGACAAAGGGCAAGACAAGTGAAGAGGCTAGTTTATTTCTTCAGTGTTTGCTGAATAAATGTGGTGGGGGAAAAAAAAAAACGTTCACATTTCTTTTATCTTGTTATGAATTACACTGCGCTGCTCAGCCTAATATGCAAACTCAATTATCCCAGCATCATGGGCTGAGGACAGAGATCACACATTCTCTGGGTGTGTTTTTTCCAGCAGTGCGTGGCTATTTGTGTCCCATATTAGCCTTATATTAAATCTGGAGAATCCATGTCATCCTCATTAGATTATGATGGATAGTGGGCTGTTTGTTTTGTTATGAAAATGAAAAATGAAAGACTTGACACCGACTACAGGGAAGTTCTGATCTTATTTGGAAAGTGTTTCGGAGAGATCATCTGATAAGATGACTCAAATACTTTAGTTTTCTGCCCGAGTTAGAGTATGGGTAAGATTTAGTGTGTTTGGGCTACTGAAAGGTGGATCAGTGCAGCAGTAACAAATGGCTTGCCCAAAGCTAAAGCCTTTTGCTATTCAGCCCACATTCCAAACCTTTCCTGTGTTTAGAGGCTTAGGAAGAACTCCAATCCTGAGTCTTCTGGTTAGGTTGGATTATCACCAGTAACAAGACATTCCAAAATATATCTAAAAGAATGTAAGATGAGATCCATTTATTTCAGTTGCGTTGCACGTTTGTAATATGATGTTACTAAAGTATTTGAGAGGGGGGCAGCTTCATGTACATGAAACCACAAATACCCACTAATTTCTGAGTTGTTTCTGTGTTATGATGTGTGTTGTAACCAGGAACCCATAAATAAACCCAGAAACCCTTAGATAAAGAGAGTTTCATGTGTAAATCAGATCTATTTATTTTACCATAACCGTTCATCCATTTATCTATTTTCTATGCCGCTTATTCCCAACAGGGCCGCGGGGGGGCTGGAGCCTATCCCAGTAAAATTGCAATTATTAAATTAATTTGGTCTTTTGCTTGACTCTAATTATGAAGATTATTGTGTGGGATACACCCTAAGCTCTCCTTCAAATTTAGAGCAATATCAAGGAATGAAGGAGAACAAAAAATGCAAAAATGTTTGGAACACTTATGTGTTGCCGCCCCCATCAAGTAGGCTATCAGCTACTTTTGATTCTATCATCCTGTTATTAATGTTGATGGCATCTGGGTTTGTCCTGGACCAGAAGAAGGACAGACCTGTCAAAGAACTTAGAAAGCATAGTGAACACGTTACAACAGTTGACTACTGGGCCATGCAGGTTCTGTTGAACATAAGCGAGTCCGGGCCTGAGTTTAGGGTTTCCTATCGCACAGTCTCACACAAACACACACAATGGCGTGGCCACATGGTCAGGGTTAAAGCAGAGGTTTACCTCCCGCTTTGCTCATCCACAGCATTATGTTGGAAATGTGAATTTATGGTGCTGAAGCACATCAAAAACTTGTTTTTGCACAGTGCCACCACTGGATCACAGGTCAACAGCATCAACTGAGAGCAGCAGCAATATTTTTCTTTTTTTTTTGTCTCATTCATTCTTCCTGACAAGTGATTTAAAAGTTCATATTTAGCTATAATGAACAATATGAAGAACATACTTGCATACAGTCATCATGCAATGATTCTGGTGTTTAAAAGAGTCTATATTATAGCTTTCCCAAATTTACGTGCCATCAAAAAAAAGAGAATCAGTTGCCACCAAAGCAAGGTACCTGAAAACTAATGGCCAAATGACAAAGTAAATAGAAATTGAACCCAAGATGGACTAACACATAGATGGCAATTAACAACAACAAACTCTTAAAAAATATAACCAAGTGTTCCTAAACACATTTAAAGACTTTAATGGGTACTGAAAAATAAAGCCAATCTGAGAAACAGAGATGCCTGTATAACCAAAACTGTGAAACTTCACAGAATACATCAGATAGTTGTTTCCAATATAAAACATCGAAATATAGAAAAGGCTTAATATGCAGAGATGAGAAGTTAAAACAAGTTTAAAAATGGATTACACATCAAGACAAACCAAGCTAGGAGACGTTGACAGAAGAGAACACAAGAAAAAGTCCAACACAAATCCAGCTTCTCCAGTTCCATTTGCCCCGGTGGCTTTAGCAGTCCCTTCTCCCATTTACACAGTAATGTGCCTGTTCGGTCCGCAGGCTTCCCTGAGAGGCTGAGTGTGGCCACACAACAAGCACTCATCGTATTTTAAACACGAATCCGCCTGTACTTCGGTCTAAAAGCCAATTATCACGCTGTCCTCCAACACCAGATCTGCACAGCAAATTGATAACTCACATTCTCATATTCTCTCATTTCCCAACCAATAATCCTCTTATCTGTCTTTCTTCTCATTGTTTTGCATTTTGGAGGATGTTGCTGTTTTTGTCATCTAACATTGGTTTGAATAATGCAGCACCCATGAAATTTTTAGACTCTTGCATCCACAATGGTAACAGGAAAAGTCACTCTGTGCCCAGGATGCACACTCACAATTTATTCATGAGGAGATGCGGGGAGCGGCGGAGGGAGATTTGGGAGCGGGCAGAACAGCACAAGCCTGACTTCACCCATTCATCTGCGCAGAGTGCTGTGTACGCTGTGTCAGCGGGAAGGTCAGAGCCGTGTAACCCTCCACTGTGCTCGGTTAAGGGCTAAATAGGGCTAGCTTCCAGACTATTAGCCGCTTCTATTTTAACGTGCTTTGAAATTAGCAGAGTGGCTAATTTATGGACTTTCAAGGGATTTACAGTATGTATTTGTACATGTTAGCAGTACACATTTAAGTTGCCCTCATCCTGAGAGAATGCAGTGATTATGAGCCATTTGAAACATGTTTTATTTTAATTTGAACATAGCATTTAGCTAAAAACCCTCTTTTAAAGACAAATGTTCCCAAGAGTTAGATCCACTGTTCTTTTGTTTTCTGATATTGTACCAGAGATATCAGTGAATGGGTATTTCCAAGCACAGACACACACATTTCCACACTTCCCTTCCACAGTCTGAGTACAGTCCGCTTGTTTTATTTGCGTGGTTCCATCCATCGTGTGTGTACCACACACACACACATCCTTACCCACAGAAATACTGACTGCCACCTTTTATTCACTTTACCATTTGTATCAACATCTGTTTTCTCTTTTAAAGAAATGTTGCGGCCTTCTCTGTTTGTCACATGAATAAATGAATCCATAATCAATACAAACCTGCTGCCTAAATGTAGGGAATTGCATGGCGTACTACATACCGAGGAGTATTGCTGTTACTTGACCAAATCATAAAACAAAAATGCTTCTCTGATGACACTAGCTGTGTTCTGACTGAACAAAAAGATGAGGTCTGGGTGGCCTGTGATCAGGTCAAAGCCAAATCATGAAGATAAATATGGATGTGTGGTCAGTCCTGCTGGACATACTGTATCTGTGATGCCTTCCTGAGAGTTTGTACCGTCTAAAGGAAACAGCCAAATGCTCATAAGTTACTAAACAGTTGACAATCCCAAATGAAGACATTATCATGCATCCTGCTTAAAACAAGAAGAAACAACGACTGTTACTCAGTCATACGCTTTCTGTGAAGCCCCTGAACTGTTGAGCTTCCTGCTTAGTATTTATCGCTGCTCATCTCATAGAACAACCTCTCTGTAGATGTATCATTAACAGTACAAATTGATTCTTTAACAACTAATTGGATTTTATTTTCTTGAATTGGATATCCTCAATGAAATGCCTCAAGATGACATTGGTTGCAATTTGGTGCTTTTTAAATAAAACTGAATGTAGGGGGAAATTATTTAGCAACACTATTGTCAGGCGATTTGTGCATTCTGTGTAATGTTCACGTAGACATATCTGATGTGATTGGAAACCCTTGCAACACAGATAATGGTTTGAATCCTTGCTTTCCTACTCCTTCACCATCCACAAACATGCAGATGTAGTTATCTGGTGATTTGGATTTGACAGTAGACGTGGTAGGACCTTGCTTGGTCACTTGTTCCATTCGTCTCTGTGTGGTTCTATGACGGACCCACAACCCAGCCAGGATTCACCCACCTTTTCCCCAAAGACAGCCGGGATAGGCTCCATCCTCCCAGTGACTCTAAAGTGGATTAAGTTGGAATAAAAGATGGATCAATGGATGGAAGGATAGTTTGAACATTTGAAAAGCTTGATATCTATAGTTCTGTGAAGTTCAATTAAGTTATCTAATTGAACTCCTCATGCATCAATTGTTGAGATAATTAATGAGGGTGCAACACCACTCAGCTGACCTTGTCTTGGAATAAATGATTAGACTGAATCTTGGAAGGATGCTGCACCACTCAAGGTGAAGGAATGAAAGTGCTAAAACAGAGGACTGAATGCAACATTTATTAGCCTGTGGAGCTGTGTGTGCAAAAGTCCAGACACATACTCAGCCTGATTTCTTTTATTACATCTGGGTCTTTTAATATCATTGTTTGCATATTCTCATCCCAGTCTTTGATATATTTTATTCCCCTGTCTGCTCCAATTCTTCTTTCTTGTGTTTAGTGTTTTTAAAGTCCTAATGCTCTGACTTCAGCACTTAGCACTCTGCATGTTAAAGCTGCCGCTACACAGATTAACTTGCCTTTCCTTGACTTCACAGATTGGTATGAAAGCTTGTAAAACACTGGTGAAAATCCTTCTTAAGTGACTAAATAAAAAAGACGGGTTGCTCTACCACTATGTTAAGATTGACTCCATAAGAGAATACCTTTAAGTGCACCTATGGATGGACTTCAATTTAGTTTTGTATTCAATACCAGACAGCTGTAGTCCACATCATAATATTTGAACCTTATCAAAAATTCTGAATAATGCATAAGCTACTTTGTTTAAACCTACCAGTTGACAGATACATGGAGGCTACTGAGTTTAATGCCTCCACCCATTCTTAAAGGTAGACAAGGTGAAACATTTCCAGTGACATTAAAGTTATCCTGCATCCTTTCATATGATTAATAGTACATCACATCAGTTCTGTTCCAGAATCAATTACTTCCTGTTGGATCATCAGCTAAATGGACTTATACAGTATCTTGTAAGATTAAAATATTAGAGTACTTCATAATACGAGAAACATGAAAACAAAGAGAAGAAGAGCATAACATTAAAAGCTAATCAAATGCTACCTATTAAAGATGGATTTTAGAGTCCATGGATGTAGGGCTAAGAGGAAGACAGCCCCAAAGACTTGGAGCTAAAGTTGGAAAGGCTCCTTTGTCCTCTCGAGTTTCTAACTTACACTCAATATCTGCTTTTTAAACATGTTGCCATTGGACCTTTGTTTTATTCCTGAGAGATTATAAGGACACACTTTAATCAAACCAATTTGACTTGATGTCACATTATGCGAGGACATGTTAGAACATGTGAGTAGGCATCATGTTAAGAGTGGGAGGGGTAGATTATGTAGAAAATAATATTAATTTCAGAATTGGAGAGGGGTCAACATCTAGGCATCATTTAGGTATCACAGGGGAATGGGTTGTTGAGTCTTTTCTCTCAGGATAATTAGACAGTTCTCCTCAAATGTCCGATGACATTGAGTTCTAAGAGCCAATGAGAGGAGGGCATGGGCATGGTTTGATTTCTACACCGATAAAAACTCCCAGATGTGAAGAATTCACCATGGTTAGGATAAAGTTTAGAGAGAGACAAGTAGAGAAGATGGTTAAGGGAAATCTATGGATGGAGGCAGTATGTAATACTTGCTCTCAGATGCTCCCAAACAAGATTCTGGCATTTCTGTGGAAAACTTAAACCCTGCCACCTAAGTCTCTGCATGAAGAATAGTCTTTGGAGCCATATGAAGTTTGTATTAAATAGGACTCCATGTTAAAGTACCTTTGCCTTGGATATTAGTGTTTTGACCTTGGCCTTATTTCTAGAATGCACCAATTGTATGTTGGACTTTCTGTGTTCTGCTTGCACATTGAATAAACTGAGTTTGTACAATGGATTCCTCTTGACTGTCAAAGCCCTTACAAGGAATTAGACAGGCACTCGCAAGCATCCCTCCATGCCACCCCCCTTGTTTCACCCCCTGCCTCATCAACATCACAAACATTTCCACCATGGCAATGATACCAGCAACCTCAAATTACCCTCACAGAATGCGACTTAGCAGAGATGAAGGAGGAAGAATCAGAGATTCCAGCAGCTCAAGGGGTCCAAGCATCCTCTCAGTAAGGAGCAGAGAAGAGTGGGGATGAATGGCATGGCCATACCCTCGGCCTGGATCAGGCTGTGCTCAGGCGCGTCACTGTTCCAGGAAGAATACTGTTCCAGGAAGAACACTGTTCCAGGAAGAATACTGTATGGTGAACCACCATACACCCATTTTATGCACGCATGCATGTGCTCGAGGACAGCTTCTTCCTGGAGCCCTGCTGTGGTTAGATGCGAACACTTTAGAATCGATTATTCATTACTTCTTTACACCTTTTGACTGAAGCTAACACTTGTGAAAATGAAGCCAGGGTTCAGCCTGTGGGGGAAGGCTCTCTTGTATGAATTTACATTGATGAAACAAATGAGTAGTTGGGATGGATGTAAAGAAACTACATAAACTTCAAACCATGACAAAATATTGGCAGACTTTCCAATAATATACATGTTCGACTAATGGATTTTTAAAAATTATTCGAATAATGTATTTATTTAACATAAATCCTTTTTTTTATCTCCTCCCAAAAGTATTGGTGTGTATTTTTTTAATTAATTAATTAAAACATTTTTTTTTGTTTTTACATACCATGCTAAGAAATGTTGGACTGTCACATGTATATTGAAAAAAAAGAATAAAGAACACAAGCAAAATCTACCTGTATTTATGTTTTTCCTCATTCTACCATTAGGCCAAACATGAGAAGGTATGGCAGGAAAATGGTAAATGAAGAAATGATATTACATTCCATTTCACCACAGCAGTTCAGGGGCAGTAGACAGGTTGTGTAGGGCTGTCCAAGAGGAGCAACATTATTCATTAAAAGTGAAAGCCTCTGTGACTGAGAGGTTTAGATTCATGTTAAAAACAAAGATGTGGAGATATCTTACAGCAACCGCTGATGCATTGATGTCTCTCATTTACAGCACCCATTACTCATGTACCTATTGAGGATAACATCGACAAAGAAATGTGAACTTTCAGCTATTACTGACAGCGGTGTGGATGAGTTTTCCATCCCTGGTGATGGTGAATAGTACATGGATCTAAGTGATCCCTTGGTTCTTGTTTGTGTGAAGATTACCAGTGCTAATGGCAGTAACCTGGCAAATGACGCACACGTGGGTCTCATCAAACGCCAGCTTAATGCGATTTTTAGTCAGTGCGATGTTACTCTGGGGGACATGGTGATTTCAAAGCCTGGCACCACCCGTCCTCCTTCCATAGACACTGAGTGGTGAACATGGTGGTGCAGAGCGGAGCAGCTCAGACACACGACTCAAGGCTTAGAGCAAATGTTCACTTTGGCATCCTTTCTGAATGTGTTCAGAGAGGTTCTCTGTTCACTGAATATTTACAAGGGCCCTGCGAGTTTTTATCTATAAAAATATTTAATATATTTGAATATTATGAATATTCTTTGTTTTCTCTGTTTTTTGGGGGGAGATACTTTGTTGTAAATTGTATATATGTGATCTATATATGAGCCAATGGATTCACAAGATATCAATCACTTTACCTATTATCACATGAATGATAATGTATTTTTTTGTCAACTGTGTGTAATCCCTTGGAGCCAGGTTTTATGATGCCTCATGTATATATACATTTACATTCAATTCTATAATTATAAATTTAATCTTCTAAAACAAAAAATCAAACTTCTCTTTTTGGAGAGTTGTCTCAGTTTGTTCACAGCTGTTCTTTATTTGGATTACTGTACAGACAATGCATTGTGAAAAAACGGACCTGCAGAGGCTCTCAAGAATAACGAAGAAGACCGTTGCTCACATGGAAACACTGAAATGACCAACAAATATGATCTTTGACTACTGTGACTTTTGGTTCCATCTCCTCAATCTCTTAGCTGAATGAACTTCTTGAGTTTCTGCCAGACATCTCTTGGAGAACTCTTGCCTTCCATCCACGTTTCTTCATGTTCACGAGCTTGTGCAGCTTTCTGATTTGCATAACCAGCTGAAGGGGCTAAAGACTAGCACTGAGCAACTCTTCTTTTACAGTTTTTTAAGTTTCAAAGTTTTGCTAAATTGTCTAAACCTTTTCACTTTGAACAATGCATTGATTTTAAAGCAAATGAATGAAACAATGTAATTGGATTCAGACTTTGGAGCATGTTCTGTCATAGAACGATAAATAGTTCTATATATTCATATACAGTGTAATAGATGCAGTCCTGCATATATTTTAAAACTCAGCATTTTATTTGATTCATTTCCAGTTCCAATGACAGTTCCACATGACTTGGTTGTGGCTGAAGATTCCAGATTTGGTCTCTTCAGAACACCCTTTGGCTCTTTCATTCATTTTAATCTTGTCTTTAATGTATTTGGCTGTGATAAGGGTTGAAAGCCCATAAGGCATTCAACAGCAGAGGAGATGGGGAGATAGAGACGAGCCAGCGGCCATCCCTGATAAAGCTACAGGAGATCCAGCCCAGTTTCCTGACACCAGCTCTCACTTTGAACCTTCAGAGAATGGCTGCAGAGCACCATTAAGTTGTGTTCGTTTTGTGATAGCAAAATCAGTCTGACACCAGCAAAAGTACCCATCCATAGCCGTGTCAGAAAAAAATACAGTACACGTTTGGTGGAAGAGCAACATTTAGTTGATTCCTATAAAAGAAGCCCGAGGCCAATCAAACATTGACACAGCTGCACACACTGAAACACACTAAGATACGACATTCTTCATTCATCTACCGCTGTGGTACCTTATCCCGCAGCATCACAGCTATGCTTAAAAACAGTATCCACCACATTAAACTGCACTCAGAATTTCTGACAAATAACAATCGCTCCTAAAAGGATGATCCTATTTATGGGGATAAAGAAATCATAAATGCTTCCCATTCATTTTCAGCTCGCGTTGCTGAATGTATAAAGTCACCTTCTCATCTCAGCCACCAGCACTAAGAAAAATGGTAAAAATGTGTTTCCGCCTCACAGATAGCATTTTATCCTGAATGACTAAGCTGAACCTGTAACAGCAGAGCTATCAATGCGTCGCAAAGTGGGATTTAAATGCTGTAGCGTTTTCACCACCACCCCCAAAGGATCAGAGGTTAAACAGCAGTTACACTGATGGATTAGATGAAAAATAACTGTTTTTAAGCTGTTTTTCATTCATTTACACAAACACAAAAGGTGGTTCTGCCTTTCTGGCGAAAAGCCAAGTCCTCTCACCTTTTTAGCTGGTATAGAGTCTGTATACTCCATATCAGTGGTCCCTAGACACCTTTTACCTGGATATTTTTTATGTTATGATTTAGTATGCAAGGCAGTCTTGCTTCGTTTTTTAGCATTAGTCTCCGGCTAACACTCCCTCGTTCTGCTCCCGTCCTTCACACCTCGCACCGGCTTTGACCTGGAAAAGCAGAAATTTACTCCCTCTTCCCTCCTGTGTGACAGACTTGTGGAAAGCCATGTTGTTCATCATTTTTTATGTTATTATTAACATGAGACATAAACCTTCTACAGGGTAAGGTAGCAATAACAGGGTTTACCATAATTTGACAGGGGAAGAAAAAGCACATACATATGTGACATGTGCGTTTGATAATAGCAAGTTAAAGTCAAATGCTTCCCACTCACAAGCTATGACATTTTTCTCTTGAACAAAATAGAAAGACATATTTTTCACACAGAGCAGCACTTTAACGCACGTGCTGACCCAAATTACTAAATCTTTGTTTTCAGGCTGCAGAGTCAATTGAGCAGAATTCCCAGCGACTTGACTCTCCAATGGGAGACCACTGCTTTGTCCTGCTGAGGAGGAGAGGACCACTGGTGCCCTCCAGTGGTCCTAAAAAGAGATGAAGGCTGAGGACTGTGAGGACAATGACACTTGTTGGGTTTTGTCCAAACAAACAACTCTGGCTATGAGCAGGATCTTCCAGCTTCGTTAATATGTCGAATGAGTACGTTTATGTGCAGTAATTAGTCACATGACTGATCTTTCTTTGAGGAGCAAATAGAAAAACGATCAAATAAATGACAACGTTGCGTTGTGGCACACCTTGCATTTCATTGCACAAACATACTCAAACATATTTGCATGCAAATGGAAATTAATCTAGGTGACAAAGAATTTCTGATGGAACATAATGCATAATCTCTCTGAAGGTGTTAGATATCGGTTTAAACCTGCCATATCTCCAACATGTTACATGATTCATTTGGATAAATTCAGTTATTTCATCTCATAGCCACCTCCTCATTTGCAATTATTTGCAAGCCCATATAGAACCAAGCTGTCAATACTCAAACCATCATTTGTAGGACTGCTTTTGGAAGTTTGCTGAAAGAATATCAGGAAACTGTATATAACTAGGCTAAAAATACTGTATCCATACTGTACTGTCCACACTGTATACATAATGTATCTATCTATATATATACATATAAGCTAAAGATTAACTACAAACTTGCAGATTTGAAACAAGATTCAAATTTTAATTGCCCTACATGATAAAGCCCCCTTCTTAAAAGCTGCATTTAAATGAAGCCACCTTTGAAGGCTGCAGTTTGTTTGTACTGACATGCAGATAAGAAAATATTTCACTTACCACCAACACAATTTAGCTTATGACAAGTGAATGTACGAACAAATATAGCTAATGTATTCACCGACCGTCTCCAATAATCTGGTGTGAGGAATGAGTAACGATGCATGGAGGAAAAGTGTCCACATAAGACGCAACTGGTTCAGAGGGCGGCTCTTATCACTCCCAGGTTGGTGGTAATGGTGCACCCCCTAACTAAAATTAACATTTAAAATGGCACACACCGATAACTTTGTGGCACCAGCTAGGAAAATAAAAACCAGCTTCTCTCGGTTCTGTTGACTGGGCCGCACAAACATGAAGCCCTATGGCCTTTGGATATGCACAATGAGTGTGAATGTGGGCAAAAGACCAGTCACACATGGAATAAGACTGTAGGAGACACACAAACAGTAAATGAGACAAAACAACACCATTGTTTGTTCCAGTGATGGATTCCTCGTACTTATGTGATAACAGGCAGAGGACGGTCTTTGTTTAAATGTGCTCGTCGTGCAGCCGTGTGAGAAGCCATCACAGCACGATAAACACCCGTTCAGGTTGAGGACGAGCCTCTGATAAGTGAGCGGGTAATCTCCTCATGAGTGGAGGCAGGTTCCGTCTTCGTCACATCTCTTTGGAGGTTTTTTTTAGGGTATGTCCCACTGGGAGGAGGCTGCAAGACTGAAACAGACCTGCTAGGGTGATTGTGTATCCTGCTAGGCCTGGGAACATCTCCAGATCCCCCAGAAGGAGCCGGAGGGTGTCACTGGAGAGAGGCGCCTCTGTGTTCCCCTCCCGAACCGGTTGTCACCGTGACAACATGCAGGATGAGTGCATGAAAATGGCTGGATGGATGGATGATTAGCCTGAAAAACCTGTTTCACCACTTCTAACTAGCTTACTCGTACATACACATCTGTGTATGTCTGAATGTGTGTCTGAGGGCTTGCTTTAATGTGCTCAAAGATGAAGCCTAAGCCAAATTAGTGAATGCATCAGTCTGGCATCTGAATACCAAATAACACCATTATATAGAGACAGGCCTGTTCTTTGCCAAGTTCTGCAAGATGAATTGCCTTGTTGTTGACAACCACACCATGTCATTGGTAAATGAGTGTCCAGGATTGTGCTGTCATACCTGTCTGATTAAAGTGGATAAGGCAGAAATCATATCTTCAAACTGTTCTGTGTGTCTCAGAGTGTTGGTGTGTTCCCTCTAGAGCCATATGTGTGTCTGTGTGTTTTTTTTTTGTTTGTTTTTTGTTTAAATCCAGGTAAATGTTCACCTCTGTGTTTTCATTATTGGACTGCAACTCAGTGGGCCATGTGAGTCATCAGAAAAATCCCTTCTGGAGAAAACCAGAGCAGTTTTTGGGCCCTCCCCCTTGTCTGTCTGTGGGATCTCCCCGGGTGCTCTGGATTCCTCCCACAGTCCAAAGACATCCGTGTTAGGTTAATTAGCTCTTGTCTCTGTGCTCCTGAGATGGACTGGGAACCTTTCCCAGGTCTACCCCCCCCCCCTCTCTCTTTCTCTCAACCGCTGGGCTGGGCTCCAGGGCACTCTGAGCCTCTGAAGACAATGGATGGATGTGAATAATAAACTGCTCCGCTACTCATATGACAGCTCCATATTGGCCTGTTTTGGCCTGAGACATTAAACAGGTCTGTCCGTGGTAATGCAGGGATTACCAGGAGTCAAACTATCAAACTTTATATCTTCTAAATGTATAAACTAAACTAAATGCCACAGAGCAGGCATTAGCATTAACATCAAAGCGTAGCTGCAGATTATGGGGGCTCTCCACCACTCACACAAAGATGAACTGTATTCTCCTGAGGCACATTCAAGTTATTTTCATCACTTTTCCCCAGCATGTGCTGCACTGCAGCCTGGATCCCCAGAATGAATGTCTGCTTTCTGAAGACTTACCATCAGTTTAGCCACAAGTATAACTTAAGCAGAAAACTGTGTCTAATTCATATTTATTAAGCCCATCTTAAAGGCAAAGCCTCACGTTGACAGTGGTGATTTTCCTTCTGGTGGTGCAGAGGTGATCCAGTTTGTGATGCATTTACATCAGAGCGTGTTGGGGTGGTGCACAGCTCTGTGAACTATTTCAGTGTGGAGAAACACATGCGTGCGATTGTGTCTTTGTTTTTTACACCATTTTACATTATAGTTCAAATCTTAGCATCTATTAAAAACATCACACTTCATCTTCTTTGTACTCCACCTCAGAAAAGGAGGCAGAATGTGAAACCTGACTGGGATCTCCTCTGTCACCAACATGACTGTGCAGTCCAAAGCTACTGAATCCACATTTGGACTGGATTTACACGGATGGAAAGTTCTCTTCTCTCATCAAACTTACCCTGAAATTATTCTAAAAGTTACCAGATGCTATTTCAGTGTTATTTTCAAATTCTTAATTCATTGGTGGGGGCTGGACGGCGGTGTGGTCTGCACCATGGCCTCACAGCCGAGGGTTCCCATGTCAGTTTGTATGTAAAGTGAGGAAAATAAGTATTTGAACACCCTGCTATTTTGCAACATCGCCCACTTAGAAATCATGGAGAGGTCTGAAATTGTCATTGTAGGTGCATGTCCACTGTGAGAGACATAATCTAAAAAAAAAAACTGAAATCACAATGTATGATTTCTAAACTATTTATTAGTATGATACAGCTGCAAATAAATATTTGAACACCTGTCTATCAGCTCGAATTCTGACCCTTAAAGACCTGTTAGTCTGCCAAAATGTCCACCTCCACTCCATCTATTATCCTATTTGAGGTTGTTAGCTGCATACAGACATCTGTACAATCAGCAGGAATCCAACTACTAACATGGCCCAGTCCAAAGAGCTGTCCAAAGACACTAGAGGCAAAATTGTACCCCTCCACAAGACTGGGAAGGTCCACTGTTGGAGCAATCATTAGAAAATGGAGGGAGCTAAACATGACTGTCAATCGGACTGGGGCTCCATGTAAGATCTCACCTGGTGGGGTCTCAGTGATCCTTAGAAAGGTGAGAAATCAGCCCAGAACTAGGCAGGAGGAGTTGGTCAATGACCTGAAAAGAGCTGGGGCCACCGTTTCCAAGGTTACTGTTGGAAATACACTAAGATGTCATTGTTTGATGTCAAGTCCCAATCCTAAGTTTACTAATGACCATTCGTCATGAGAGAAAGTCATGTGGTCAGATTATACCAAAATAGAACTTTTTGGTCATAATTCCACTAAGGGAGGAAGAAGAAGAATGATGAGAACCATCCCAAGAACACCATCCATACTGTGAAGCATGGGGGTGTATTATGGAAAGGATGACCGAGGCCATGTATTGCAAGATTTTGGGGAACCGAGGAGTGGCTCGGTAAGAAGCATATCAAGGTTCTGGCATGGTGTAGCCAATAGAGAATATTTGGAGGGAGCTCAAACTGAAAACCTGATTGATCTTAAGATCTGTGTGGAGGGGTGGGCCAGAATCCTTCTAGCAGTGTGTGCAAACCTGGTGAAAACCTACAGGAAACCTTTGACCTCTGTAACTGCAAACAAAGGCTACTGTACCAAATATTAACATTGATTTTCTCAGGTGTTCAAATACTTATTTGCAATATATAGTTAAAAATTCCTACATTGTGATTTCTGGATCTAAAAAAATATCTATTTCTTTATTTTAGATTATGTCTCTCACAGTGAGCATTCACCTACAATGACAATTTCAGACCCCTCCATGATTTCAAAGTGGGAGAAGCTGCAAGATGGCATGGTGTTCAAATACTTATTTTCCTAACTGCATGTGTGGGTTCTCTCCAGGTGCTCCAGCTTCCTCCCACAGTTCAAAGGCATGCAAACTGGTAGGATCGTGGGCTTTTGTTTGGAGTTTTTGGACTTTGATTTTGTGGTTTGGTTAGTTAGTTCTGTTTTTGGTGTTTTATTCTGGTATCTTACTTTTCTTCCTGTTCTGTTTCTTCATCCACTATTCACACTTCCCTCTATAAAGCCTCCGGGTAATTTATTTCCAGACCAAATCCTTGTTATTTACACATCTCTGGTTCTGTTTCACCGTCTTCCTTCCAGTGTGTTTTCTTTGTTTTTCTCAGGTGTGTTCATTGGATTGTTATTTATAGGCTTTTGCTTTTACCCTAGTTTAGTTGCACCACACGAAAAAAAAAAAACTGTAAAGCGTTATGTTAATCGAAGCCTCTTAATTGCCCGTAGCAGTGGCTGGACGTGTGGGTTGTTGTTTGTTTCTGTGTAGAGCCGTAATGGACTGGCATTATGTCCAGGGTGTCCGCCACTTGTTCAATGTGAGCGGGCTCAGAAAGAGATCGAAACATCCGAGTGCAGGAGCTGTATGGTTGGGAATAATAAACAATTATTCCTACCCAAACTTTACTCGCATGTGTTAATTATATTCAAATGCAAATTTTGTCATTACAAATGTACTATTGCCAGCCAAGGTTTCTATCTTAATGCCGTAAACTCAGAATTTGAAGAGGGAAAGTTACATTTTGCTATGTATCAAAGCCGGTCAAACCAGAGTTTGTACATTTATAGGAAAATGATAAAACTTCAAAAAAAAAATCTGATTGAGCACTATAAATCCCCCTGTTCCAATGTTAATGTAAATGTTTCAAATATATAGCAGTCTGCTATAAGCATTTCAGCTTATGGACGTGTACAGTACATTTTGACAGAGTTTTTCATTTTGTTTTTCTTTCACTCACCATACTTGTAAATTATATTAGCCCCCAACCCCTCAAGGCAAGTTCTTACATGACAGAGGCAGCATGTTTTTTGGCCCATGTGACTCTGGGTGGATTTCCATCTCATTTGAGATTAGCTGAGAGGAGCTGTTTTGGATTAGCTGAGCTCCTCGCTCTCCCTCTGACACCCCCTGATAAGCAAGGCTGCAGTCCCTCAAACACAGTGGTTGAGAGAAATGGCCTTTTTCTACACGATTAAGACTGCTCTGTTCTTCTCCTGTTGCTCGTTCCCAGCTCTTTGTGGTAAGGATTATTGGGGCAGGCAGAGGAGAACCTTTATCACGCTGTTCAGGGAAGGGAAACTTTTTGGAGTATTACACAAGGGTTAAACTCATGTACGAGTTCTGTGTTGGTCTGTTTATGAGTGATCTTGTATGTCCATTGTGTAATTAGTATGTTGGTCCAAATAATTCCAAAATAGTTTCTGAAATATTTCAGTGGCCCTGAGCAACAGTCTAAAGCACTTTGAGAAAGAGAGAATAATTAACTAGTAATTAATTTAGCTTGTTAACTTTAGCTAATTTTGCATAGTCTGTGGACCCTGGATTTTTTCACTCATTTCCAGTCCTTTTAGCTCACCAGGCGTTACTTATGCATACTCTGACCTTTGAATCATTCAAAGATTTAAAAAAGGCACCTAACTCGGGTGATCTCTAATACTTTTTCAACACACAACAATAAAATTTTCTTATTCTAGACAATTAGATCTCAGCTGGTGAGCAGAGTCCTGAAAACATCTGAGGAAACTGGACCGGTGGAGGACAGAAGAAGAGCTGGGCCTGAAGAACTCTGTAATCCAGCAGGTGAAGAGGATCTGAAAGTCCTTCAGAAAGAGGAGCAGATCCAGCAGAGAGCTGAACAGGAGCTGAGAGCTGCTTCTGGACCTCCAGCTGATCATCTCCTGGTGGCCGAATCGGAAATGCTCTCCATGAAGGGGGGTGTCCAGAGTCATGAAAGAAGGAGACGGGAGGAAAGGCATCGCTCTGTCAGAGGAACCAGAAGTGGACTGAACCCCAGCAGCTCTGATGGAGGGACAGATCCTCCAGAGCCGGAGCTCCACATGATGAAGCGGTGTGGATCATCTGACAGAGAATTTTGTACCTATGTTCTTCATTTTGCAGCAGCTTGTTTGTGCAAATTGTGAGTACTGGTGCAGCATAGACTGTGCTCTAGATATATAACCATGAAGAGATTAAAATGTGTCAACAATCTGGATTTCAGGACACAAGTAAAATGTGCAGACATCTTTTGAGGAATGAACATCGAACAAAGGGAGTAACTTGGACTCAGACTTGACTTTATTTATCCCTTGGGATGACTCCCTCAGGGAAATTCTAGTGACTGATACATTTGTCACAGTTTGTGCATTTCTCCAGGGTGAGTTTCGGAGCAGCTTTGGAATATTTTGAAGACCTTGTTGTGGGGCAGAGAGCCAGGAGGTCTACCTCAGGGACACAGTCCAGGTGTGTCCAGCTAACGACTCTTCAATTGGGCACGCCTGTGGCCACTTACCTGCGGAGTCTACTGAAGGACGCTGGGATCTTCAGTCAGCGCTCTGATGTTCAACCCATGGTAACCCTGAGTCAAAAGGACCGGGGTGCATGTCCACAGGTACTCGTGGTCAGAGTCCCTCATAGTCAGTCCAAGGTTCTTCATTGAGCCAGATTGCTGAGCATGTGATCATACAGATCAATGGAAACCTGATCCTGTTCTTTCCTGACAGTTTGGTTAGACATGAACTTTAATTCCTTCATTTTCAGAAGTGTCATTCAAAGAGGGACCTGTGCTTGGATCTGACTACAGGCCTCAGTGACCTACCCACTCCGTCCACTTCGTGCATCTTTCTTGTAAATAAACTAACAGCTATCTGAATGCTCATGTCTTAGAATGAACATCATAGTTTCCCAATGAATCCTTTGGCAAAACAGCATGTGCAGAGCAAAATGACTCCTCAAAAAGCTTGAGATATTTGGGGATTAATTCATTTCAGGAGCTACATTAGATTAATTTAGAGACATTGGTAGAGCTGCCTACCAATGTGAAAGCAGACATACAAAAATAGTTTAAACTACCACTGTTATATAATCTACTCTAATATTTAGAAAAACAGAAACATTCATTTTAAGTTTCCCACAAAACACATCCAACACATAATGCAAAGAAAGGGTTGAGAAATAAATAAAATACAAAATATCCACTGAAGAATTAACAAAAAAATGTCAGTAACAATTACCATTCAATTAAGGAGTTTAACGCCACAAGTTTCTAGTTTAAGGTGCAGCTGAGCTAAACTAATAAGCACAGCTGAAAAAAACAACAAACCTCTGGGGAGGAAAAGAAGGCTGGACATAAAGGCCGTAACAAGCAGCATGACAGAGATCTGGCAGAGAGGGGTGAACCACAAGAGCTCACATGCATGGGAGGATGATTGTGAGTGGAAGCAGCTGAGGGGAGAAGGGAGTGGAGCTCATCAGGTGAGCCAGAAGAAAGCATGGACGGTGGAAGAGGCTGGAGACACTGGAGGACTCTGGAGGCGGAAGACAGATACCAGAAAAAAACAAAACACAGGGAGGAACTGAGGGATCTGTACAATAAGAACATGGCAGCAGAAGAAAATGAGGTAATGCAACAGGTGACCTGTAGTTTGGTTCATTAGTATTAAGTATTGTTCCATGTC
>JABUIW010000019.1:19108936-19133106 GCA_013363375.1 Menidia beryllina
CATATCTCAAAGTAGGTTTCCTGTCACTGTTGCTGATGCACACAGGTGCAACAACAGAAATCTAAAAAACAAATACCTGCCCAACATCAGGTATCAATTCAACAATTGTACATGAATACAAAAGCATTATTCTTACAGTCTTGAAAACTACCGGTGACATGTCAGAGGGGATGTCAAAGATCATCTAACACTATAGTGTCTTAACTTTTTAAGCAGCATGAAAAACTAAGAGACATTTGAAATGCAGACATGTCTTCTTATGAGGTTGGCTATAAAAGTATGGCTGCATATTATGGAGTAACACGTGTACAACCAATGTGATAGGAAATACATTTTTTATAAGAGCAAACCAATAGTGTCATGTCTTTGTTCCAACAACAAAAAATTGATATTTTAGTCTTTTTCACTTTACTCTTTTTATCTTCTGCATATGTAACATTTGTACTTGTCATGAGGCTAAATTGCAAGTACCAACCTGCAATTGGTAGATAATTACATCCCTGCGCAACTGTTTTCACCCTCAGATCCACTTTATTCTTTACCTGTGCCATTAGATGTGAAGAGCTCAGGGAATAATACTCTGGCTCTGGAAAATCACAGAGGAGTGTGTAATTGCACTGGTCTTTGATTACCTCTCGTTTTGAGTGGCCTGCTCAATAACCATTACATCCAGGCTCTTCCCCCGCCGCTGTTTAATGCCTGTCCCTCTTTTCATGCTCAGCCCAAACTGCAACAACTGCCTGGCTGACAAAAGCCTGAGCTTCAATACACAGCAGCTGCAGTCCATTCTTTACCTCCCATCGATCTTTGGGGTGCCACACGAATATCCGGAAGACGGCTTCTTCAAACAGCAGTTTGTGAGCGGGCAATGAGGAGCAAGTTCAGCTGGAGTATCCAAGTATTGTCAAGAAGAAAACTGCATTCACTACAAGTAAAGAAATAAATCCTAAAGCAATACTAAAGTTTAAGGACAGAGATAGCAGTAATGGATATTTTGGGCTCTTTGATACCTGAACACCAGACACATTACTTTGATCATTTCTGGATTTGGAGCTAACTCTTGAAGCTGTATCACATGCTTTGATCTGAATCAACATACACGATTCCCTAAACTTTTGAACATTTCCCACAAAAATGTATACTAACATTTCTGGTCCTTGCCTTTAACCATATGTTAGTATGAGATTATTGTCAATGGCGTTACTTTGAGCTCAATAAGTTAATGAAACCAATCAACCACTGCTTATACCTGGTAGGGGGTTGGGGCCTATCCCAGCAGTCACTGATTTAGAGGCAGGAACACCCTGTACAGATCAGCAAAAAAACATTGCTGTTTAAATATCCTGTCTGGCCATGAACTCATGTCCAAACCATGGTACCATCCACTTTGGTAGATTATCGTCAAGATTCTTGATGAGTTGATTCACTCTTGTTTTCCTTCGTCTTTCATATTCTGTATGCGCTTTACAAGTCCTGCTCAAACTTCAGGTAGCTGCCAAGAATTCTCCTGTTGCTTTGCCATCTTCAAGGAAATCCCTTTGAGATGCACACAGGAACATAAGGAGGCCTAAGGCTAAGTGAGTCACACCCAACCACTCTTTGTTCCTCCATCACCAGCACGGCTCTCATCTGTCTGTCCACTCACTGCCATCTTCAGTTTTTTCAGATTCTATCATCAATTCCAACCTAAAGTGTTAAGAAATACCTTTATCTGACCCTACTATCTGTTTACTTCCTGGATCCACAAACCACCCTAGAGACGAAGGGGATGCAGCTTTGAACTTAATTTAGGGAGGTTTTTTAGGTTGATAGTCATATAAATCATCAAAATGATATAAACAGTCATTGGTTCATGATGTTATGATTGTGTTTTAGCTATTTCATTTCTTAATCTGTATTTTCACTCAGCTCTTTCAATTTCTCCCTGACAAGTTGGCCTTTTTTTGCTTGTGAGTCAAATGAATCCCACATTTAAGTACTAAAGATTTCTTTGGTTTGTCTAAGTCTTCCAACTAAAGAATCGGGCAAACTATTGAAATCAATTAAAATTATCCACAAAAGAAAATGACAGCTGTCATGAACTAACATAAAGTTTTATTAGTTCTCATAAGGTCTGTAATGTTTTTTTTACTGCACAGTAATTGCAAAGAGTTCATTGAAATGCTTACTGTGTGTGTGTGTGTGTGTGTGTGTGTGTGTGTGTGTGTGTGTGTGTGCGTGCGTGCGTGTGTGTGTGTGTGTTTGGGAGGGGGTGTATTCGAGGGCGGCTGTGTGGGTGAAGGGGAGGCAGTAGACAGTAAGAGAGACGGCTAATTAGAAAGTGCAAATTAACTTATCACAACCGCCATTCAAAGTATCTTCTTCAAACGTATTGCTTGTATGCTCAGATAGTTTCTGCAAACATCACTCACACACAGTCCTACAGGAAACAAAGTCCTCTCTCAGGTATCATCCCTGCTGGCGTAGCCACGATAATGATATTTTCATTCTGATGGTATCCCAAGTTGAGTAGTAAAGGGGAACTACAAAAACAATTCAGAAATTCTTAACTCTCTCCCTTTGTCTTATATCAGTCACTTGATGAGTCCCTTGGGAAAACCACAGCTTCCTTCAGTGTTCCTTCACAGTTTTAAAGAATCTCCTCCCCCCCATCGGGAAGCGTGATCCTCAGGATGGAGAAGAGCGAACCGGATCTCTCTGGAGCGGAGCTCCTTCTTCACATGATCATGATCTATCCTCCACTTCACCGAGGTGGAACTCAGGAACTCGGATAAACATTGCCAACTTGCCTTCGTAGGTGATTGGACCCTTTTCCCTGGATAGCTGTGAGGTGATGCAAGACCTGGTCTTGAAATTTGAGCGGCCAAAATGGGTCAGGCTTCTGTCCGGGGCCCTGAAGTGTGGTGAGTTCTCTGGATTATCAAGTTATCCCTTCTGAGGGTTACAGGATCCAATTAAACAGAAGTTGACAGGGTCGTTCTCCTCACATTCCTCTGGTACATTAATGAGAAAAATATTATTTTACCAGTTGTAGATCTCCAGCTGGTAAATGTTACCCTTTAGAGATGTGTTTTCCTTTCTCAGCGTAGAAACGGTATGGCTTAGTTCTGCTAGCCAATCCTCCACCATGCTATCACGCTCCTCCGCTTCAGGGAGACGGGAGTTTGGTCCATCCAGCGTGGTTTTACGTCCAGCCAGAGTTGCTTTGGTCTTAAGTCAATCTTGCTAAATAGCGCCTCGTTGCCATTTCTGATTTCCTGGATCAGAATGTGGAGATCCCCATGGGTCACTCATGGGGTTGCTGAGCTTTGGACGCCCTCGTGTTTGCTTCCTCATGGGTGTCTTTGGTCGTTTACTCTATGCTTGACGGGTTTTCATCTTTACTAGAGGGTTTGTTCCACACTTCAGCAGTCTGACCAAGTTTTAGATAGATGTAGGTGTTTTTAAGTTGGGTGAAACAGATTTATTCAAAGAGCCCTTGAGCTCATAAAGACTCTGTGAAACAAGAGTTGAAGAGAGAAAATGAGGAGCAAGGCCGACAGCGAAGCAACAAATTGTCTGCTCTTGCAAAACCAACAAGTCAACAATGCTACAATGACAGGAGAAATGAAAGAGAGAGGGGGATGAGGAGAGAGAAGAGAAGAAAGCTTGAGAAGATGGACACCAACAGGTGACCACCTGATGGATCTGTGGAGGGAAAACAACATGATCAGGAGCATAAAAACCAACAGACTGAAGGAGAAGTCACTGCTGGCACTGGTTATCATTCCAGACAGAGTCCCAATGTAAGTGTGCCCGTGTGGGAATTATGCACAAATGGTTTTAATTGTGTATAGGAGTGGGGGAAGGGCTCCAACCCCATTCATGAGGTGAGGAGCAGACAGGAGAGAGCCCAGAGACTGGCATCCCAGTGCCCCCATGAAGCAAGGAAGAGAGAAACCAGGCAGCCATCACAGGAAAATAACACAAGCACAGCAGAGCAACACAAGGAAGAGCCCCCACAGCCATGAAGTGAAATAGCCCAGTAATCCGGGCCGACAGCTCAGCATGAGCCGAGCGTGGAACCAAGAGCTGGTACCGGGTAACCAACAGATGCACCACCGTCCAACAAGCTCCCCAAACAGTCCGTTCAAACCCCGTGTTAACACATTTTCTGCTCAGCCTGTTATTGAAAGACAAAAAAAGAAAGGAGGTGGTTGTTTCTATCACTCCAAAAAAAGTACATCTTGATCTAAACAAAGTCTTTATGGATCTCTCATCCCAAAACAACCTTACCACTCCTTGCTTTTTGATACTTGGCGTTGGTGTTAAACAAATCAATTCAATCAGATGATAGTTATTTTCTCTCATGCTGTACTTTGAACCTTTCCCCATTTATGACTCTAACTTATATTATTCAATGGAAACTGCCAATGTAAATATATTGCTGTGTGGAGGTTCTACACTTGTAATGACAACTATCGGGAAGTCAGACCAGGGACTTTGGCGTACCTGCAACTAAAGGCCCAACACAGCAAAACCACTTGAGTGCTGCTGGTCGTTGACTGAACCAGAACCAGCACCACTGTCCAGCCTTTTGACAAAAAGTGAGATCTGTCATCCTTTCCCATTTCCCTGGCATGGATTCCTACGGCTTAATATTCAGGTCACTTCCCACACTCAAGCAGAAAGAAAGAAAGAAATGAAGTTCCCTTTAGCAGGAAGTGTGATGTGATCGTGCACGGGTCAGCTGGAGGAAAGCCTCAGAAAAGTTCTCAAATGTCCTGGTGTAAAGGATGAAACACATACTGGCTGTAACTGAGCTGAGGGTTCCACCTGGCAGATGACGGGCTTATTGTGGCGGGGGAACATGGCCACCTCAGGCTGAATCCAGGCCGTCCTAGCATCCCGAGCACCGTCTCACAGCTGTCGCTGGTTCTTCCCCCGTGTGAACCTGTTCCTGCGCTGCCAGGGCACTCAACTCTTTATCTGCACACATATCCTGTTTTCCAATAATTGGCTGTGTCAGATCTACACACAGTGGCTGTTGTCCAAACACGACCCGACAGATTATTTCAAAACGTGACTGCTATCAGTGGATGAAATTAGAAAGACTTCATTCTTCCCCTGGTTGAGAGGAAACTGAGATGAAGAATGCTGTTATAGTCATGATATTTATTAGATATTACAGCCCATAAAAATACACACACATTTTGGACCCTCAGGTATATGCTCACACAAAAAAATGTTTCACAGCCACCAAAACGGTTCAAACAGTAAACCATCAAAGAGCAGGTACACGCAAAGCTGAGATAAGGTGACAGAAAACCAACCCTCAAGAAGACAAACAACCTCTCTGCTAAGAGCAGAGATCCCCAGATGCTGCAAGAAGTGTGGCTCATTTATTGGAGATGAAAATAACAATGCACATACACAGGATTTCATACATCTATTCACTTCTCCATGGCAACATTCCTCATCTGTCACACTTATACTATGTTTTATTTTTGAGTCATACTATACATCCTCATAGTTGGGGGGTTACTGCAACTCCCTCATATTTTTCTAACCCGGCCAAGCTCCAGTTTCTGTTGGAGATATAACAACTCAGCCACAGTGTTCTGTTTGCCTGTAACAGTATGGATATTGCGTTGATAAGGTTGTAGAGACTGGAGTCATCTTGTGATGCAGCTGTTGGTATTCTTCTTTTTTTTTTTTTTTTGGCTGTATGCAGATGCACAGACATGGGTAAAACCAAAGTCCATGCTCATACAGCATGGTGACCTCATGCACCAATACTCTATCACTGTTTGATAGGTTAGTTATGCAAATTAAAAAGAGAGGCGGAGTGAGGAGAGAGGTCAATAGAAAACTTACACGTAAAAGTTTAGACACAAATAGTGAAGACAACAGGTAACCAACTTCATCTGCATCTTTAAGTAAAGTATTTCACCCAGGGACAGCACACAGATGCACACGTCTTAATAAATAGTTATCCACTGAGGAGAAAAATCAACAGGCTATGAAAAGTTATGGTTCAGGGCAAAGCACTCTTTAGCAGGAGGCAACAAGCCTATGAAATTTACAATAAATAAATAAATCACTCCAAAAAGTGGGGGGGGTCTAAACCATGAAACTTTACTGAAATGAAAACCACTCCTTTAACAGAGGCAAAACAAGGCTATGAGAATTAGTTACAAACAAAAGAAATACTCCACTTATTGGAGGAAAACAAGACTACGAAAATTCGGACAAAATAATAATGACTCCTGAAAATGGAGGGAGCACGAAGCTGTGAAACAATACAACAGAAAAATCGCTCCACTCAGGAAAACAAAAACACTAAAGAAAGTCACAAATACCATAACTCTGCCCAGGACAAAACAAAAATAAAGACAAGACTGTGACTTACAAGAGCAAAAAAGATTGCAAAAACACTCCAGACAAGAGGAGCCGCAGACAACATGAGAAGTACACACAAGTGGAAACCAGGATCAGGTGGACACCATCAGGGTTAGGGGGGACAGACTGTTGGCACAAGAGGAAGAGCAAGTCACCAGAAACAAGAGGAGAGTTATCATTCGAGATTAAAACTGGAAATGGCCAGACCAAGACAGGACAAAAGAAAACAAAAAAACCCAGATGTGACACTTTGGTGTCATGAGTAGGATCTACAACAGGGGTCACCAACACGGTGCCCGCGGGCACCAGGTCGCCCGCAACGACCACCCGAGTCGCCCGCAGGCCTGTTCTAAAAATAGCACAACTCAATAGTGAGCAGCGTCTAAAATTTAATTTTGTTCCGTTGCTATTCTTTTTTAATCACACTTGCATTCATATAGATTTGATTTAAAATAAAAATATGTTCATTATATATTAAGTTTAAGTTTTCTCTAGTTCAAAGGTATTGAGCACGTGACAAAACTTCACTTCACCACAAAAGCTAGCATGCTAACTCCATGGTTTTGTCAGTGGCTAGTGAAATGAGTGAAAGTGAAAACTCCTATGTAAACGTAGTGATGTACTGTAAGTGATCATCTGAAAATGTAACAGTTGCTGAGATAAATAGAGATAAAGTGGTGGATATTGATATGTTTCCCATGTTGTTGTCACAGATGGGTATCATTAATGATTATTAATAAAGTATAGCTAAAAGCATATTGAGCAAATGTATTATTTCAGAAGAGTGTATCGAACTGGTAGCCCTTCGTGTGACTCAGTACCCATGAAGTAGCCCTCCGTTTCAAAAAGGTTGGTGACCCCTGATCTACAACAACTATTCTGCCCCAAACAAAAGCCAGCACACAGCAGCACATAGCAACACATAGCAGCATGTAGCAGCACATACAGTAGCAGCACATAGCAGCACATAGCAGCACAGAGCAACACATACAGTAGCAGCACATAGCAGCACAGAGCCTGAGTCCAAACACAGTAAGGTGAGTGCAGGATGACCTGGAGGAGGCCAGCCTGTGGCTCCATTTTCAGAGTGTCCCAGAGGTGCTTTCCTGTTTAAAGTGAGAGGTGGGATAAAGGATGGGATATTTCCCAACCGTACACACCTTACTATCCGTTGGATTTCGTATATATGATTTTTAGCCAATCAACTGTTTGTGTACTTATTGCTTCATTTTTCTATTTAAAAACAAAATCCTAAATAAATCAAATTGCTGTAAATGCCATAAGAAAATCATAAAACAGACCGCTATGAACTATAAGCATTTTATGAATTTTTTTTTTTTACAAAGAATCTGGTTGTGATTCTACAAAATCTTTTTAAAAAAACACCTATTTCGCAACAAACTATTACAAGAACTTTTTCTCGTAGAAGTACTGTATGTGCACCAGTCCCCCCTTACCTAAAGTATGAAAGCCCCAAAACTGGATCATTTATTCAAACATGAGCTCTCATATCACAGCCTACACGACTGTCAGTAATCTGCCACTGAGAGTGTGTATGCGTGTTCTCGAGGCCGTCTGAGTTCCTGCGTGCTGATCTGCATAACAGCGCCCTTCCTAACGTCAATTATCTGAAAGGCGAACGTGCCTGAATGGTGCAATCATGGCATTTGATCATCATTTTCCTGTTTGTGCCGTTTGAACAGTGCATCTCAGCCACATGCTCTCCTCCCCAGGACGGAGGAGCATATGGAGGCCTTATCCTACCCCTCAGGTGGAGCCTCCAACCAAAGGTGGAAAAAAGCCCGCTTATTAATTTGTTTTTTAATTGAATTTCTCCTACCATTTCTCCGCTTAGTTAATCCCTGCACTGGCCTGTGGGCAGATGATTGGCGTGTAATTACCGGCTGTCGGCGTGCATTCTTTCTCCGTCCTTCTCTCTCTGTGGTTACTACCAATGCAGCAAAAGCTTTCAGTCTATTTCACTTCTCTGCTCTGCACCTTTATATTATTCGTCCTTTTCCATCCCAGTTTCTCTCATTCTACCTCTTCCCTATTTCTCCTCCTAACTCTGTCCACATATAGAATGAAACATCAATATAGGGGTTTTACAGAGTGGGAATTAAGACCAAAAATGGGGCTATTTATAAAGTTTCATTCATTTTCTGTGCTGGTTGTATCAAGCGTGGCATCTGTCAGAGCGATGGCTGCGTCAAACTCCACTTTCTGAGACACTTGTTAATAAAACAACCAGCAGATAACAGTAATTACCTCTCAGTGGCTTCTGCTCCTCACTGGGGGACATGCTCCGAGAGAGAGGTCTGCCTCTCCCCAAGCCCGTACATCCAGAAGATTAAGGCTGCTTTTAATTAGTGCACACTCTGAGCCACACACCAAATGCCATCTTCCCCCCATCCTCCCTGCCTCTGTCATCGTTGTATTAGCATAAGTAATTCCGAACTCCTATTTGTTTGCTTGCTTCTCACTTTTTAAACTGAACAAGTTAATCGCTTTTGAATCTTTTGTGGTTTGGGTCAGCCTGTCTTGTATGGTTTAGATTACAGAGCAGGGCGGGGGGTAGATGATGGGGGTGGGGAACCTATGAAAATGTCTTTAGTGTTATCTCTTGTTGAGCTGTAAACTCTGCGGCTCTTTGAAGATTTAAGAGGTGTGGAGAGGAGCTTCTGCATGCTGGAGCTGGAGGTCCGGCTGCAACACGGCAAGATTTATCTCTCAGAGATGGTGGGCTTTTGCCATTTCATTGATTTCACCTTGAGGGAACATTAAAGGGGAAAAAGACATCCGTGGGTGGCTCGGTTTGAAAAATGATGTGTCTATGAAGAGAAAGCAGATATGCAGACGCTGGTTCATTGTAAGAGGAGTGTGTGAGGTCTCCCCATCCCAGTGCAACGTTCTCTGTTTCAGCAGGAAGTTCCAAAAGAACAACCGGATGCAAATGGAACGGAAACACTAACCCTATCTACTCATCCAAGTTTAAAGATTTTCTTAAAAATCTACATTTCCACAAGTGAATATATTAAAAGTCTTTTTTTAGGAACATGTGTCCCTTAAATTTCTATTAGCTCAGATAAACATTATCTAACATACATTTTTTTATTACACTACTTTTTCTAAATTACATTTCATCAGATAAATTGGAAAAAAACAAAGCAGTGGCGGAGAAAACTATTGTGATGGATGTTTTCCACACTGGTTTTCATAAATTGCTCTACAGAAACCGCTTTACTTAAAGTCTTAAAGCTTTAGTGTTTTTATTGTGTTTATCTCTGAATTAACTGTGTTTTAAAGTGTTTTATCTGTGAGGCACTTTGTGATATTTATCTGTGAAAAGTGCTATACATTACTATATTATTATATACTATTATATATATAGATATACATATATGTATTACTATACTATAGATTACAATACATCAAGTATAATTGACACAATTGATTATACTTGTAACTGTATTGTTATTGATGCATTTTTAAATGCATCAATAATGTCTTACTCAGAAAAATAAAAAAAATACACCAGAGAACATTTTTATTTTCCGGATTGAGATGTCAAATTCTGTTCATTTACTTCAATTCATGGCCTGATAAGATCGTTTTAGGGGTTGAATATTCAGTTTGATGCATTTCTGACTTGTCAGAGGAGCACAGTGAGTTGGCTTAAATTTGTATGTTAAAGGACAATTGGGTTTGAAATCCTATCTGGATCAAAATGGAAAAACACGGAGCTCATTGCAAGTTGTAAAGTTTGAATTAAAGCCCTTCACGATGCTGGACGGTCTGTGAGAAAAGGGGAAAGACAAAGTGTTCTCTGTGTGCTCAGTATGCTGAGGAGTCTATTGGTGATTTCCTTTTGTACATTATCATTCCATATTTCATATTCTCTCGAAGAAATCCCTTACAACCACTATTAGGCAGACTAGAGCAGTTTGATTCAGTAAGTCTCTTTTATATTGCTGCTTGTAAATTAAATACACATGATGATAGTGTCTGTTCTCATATGAAATCAAATACAGATGCATTACAGTATTATTTATTTAATCCGTTAGTTAGATGTTTTGCATGGAGAGAATCATAACATCACAGTCAAATAGTGGAAATGATGTTTTACTACTCTACATTTGTTAATCTGTAATGTGTCACAATTAATCTTAACATGGGGCCAAGAGCCATTAGTTGGAGGGGTGATGTTAATATTCAGCACAGTTCCTAATGTATGCACTCGCTGGCATGGAATTAATTGACGCTCACAATTTATTATTTTTACAGCGGCCTGCGGCTTATCTTGGAGAACACTTTAACGAGCTCAACCCTTTCATTTGTAAGTAGTCGGAAATGACAGAGTTTCAATATATACGTTTTCCAGTGTGGGGGCTCGGAGCTAGAAGTGATTTGTGTTGTGTCTTTATTTGTGTACTTACACAGACTGGGACACGTGTTAACATCTGTTCAGGACTGGACTGTCCTGTGGTCATGGATAGAATGGAATGGCAGCAAAATGCTGTGGGCTAAACAGTTGCTTTGAATACAAATGTAAGATCACCTGAAGTAGCATTCAAAAGCCCTGACGTGTTACCTGTATGTGGGAAACGGAGGTTTGTTGGGTTTCGTTACTCTGGCGAGGTCCAATATTTAAAGTCAAGTTTACTTCTTCCAGCGTCCTCTCATGAGTGTTCTCAAGACTTCCATCTTCCTCAAAAGGAGCAAAAAGTAGAGCAAAGGAGTTCGAAGAGCAAAAGTTTCAAAAGAAGGGGGAAGAAAGAAGTATAATTTCTTCAAATTTGATTCACAGAGGCAGGGTCTGTAGTGGGTCATTTTCCAACCAATCTGAAGCAGCCTCTGACTGAAGAGACTGTGATGCAGGTACAGACTCACGGAGAGGATGCTCAGGGTTTTCTTGATTTTATGCTAAATATCAAGCGATACAGAAATACCAAAGACTTAAGAAGTTTAATGAATTAAATGAATGAACAAGCCAAAATTCTTTGCCACATATAAGCCTTGATCACAACATGTCAAATGACTTCATTCAAAAACAGAGAAACAACTATTACAATAGTTCTGTTAAGAAAAGACACCCAACACAGCGACTGATGTTAGACGGAGGCTCCAGCCAAATACAGTCAACATAAATCCGATGTTCACCAGCTCACCAGCTCTTGTCAGAAGCACAACTCTCTCCACTCTTTGCCTTTTTGTGTCTTATTGTCTTTGTTGCCTTGTTATAGCGTATTGCCGTTGATGTAGGGTGAAACTTTGACTACCTGATGACAGAGCTAATTGCTACTTGGACAGAACACATGCATGATTTTTACTGTCTGCTCACTAAAAACCGAATTTCTCCAAGTAAGAATTTACTTCAACAAACTTCTATAGACTTAAAAAGGAGATGTGAAGGACATTTTTATACCAGAAATGGAAAAAGCAAATGTCCCTTTTGAAAAAGCTTCTGTACACAAATCAGAAGAATACTTACGATTTGGATGTACATTGTGTTTTTCTAGTCCCAAGATTAATTCTGCTCTATTCTTCAAATAAAACTGCTCCCACCTTGTAATTTATATACTTCTAGGCTTCTGTTGCTTCTTTCTTTTAGCCTTGCTTTGAACAGGATTGCTTCCACGGTTGTTCAAAAGCTGCGTTTCCTTACTTAAACTTTTGGAATTGGATGAAAAATGGCAGAGAAGAAGGTGAGCTTTAGTAGTTGCAGAACAGCTACTTTTACAGCTTTTATTTGACACCCCCCTCATTTATTCCAGCTTTTTTGGAACAGCTTAGAGTTTTCATTTGAAAACTCGAAGCTGTTCCGAACTGCTGTTATTTCTGCATAAATACAGGCAGGTTTTGAGGTCTGATATTGAGGTCTTTTGTTTTGCGTCATGTATTTAAGCAAAACTCACCCCAAAAGTTATCAAAAGAACGCAGAAGATCAGTATTGTTGTCCATTTCAAATACCTTTCATGATGTTCACCTCGCCAGAGATGGAACTAACAAGACCCGACCCCAGCCCTCAGGTGACCCACTTCCTGTTTCGGGGCAACTTGCCAGACACGGTGAAGGTCCCCAGAAACATCTGGCAGCAGCTGACCGCTGAGGCCCAGAGACCCGGAGAGGGCAGAGCAGAGAGAGAACCCCCCCGTGAGATCACAGCTGACTGGTTTGTGTCAGCCAAAGTAAGCGCTCTCATTTCCCGTCATGTTCTGATGGCAGGGTGGTGTCCAGAGAGTCCACACTCAAGGTAAAATAACTCCCCAATCATTAGCTTTTAACCTTTGATAATGACTCAAATTAGCACTAATTTTCCATTTCCCGCCCTTTTGGCATGCCTTGTTGTCTCTGTGCCACAGACAACCATCTACCTTCCCTGTTTGTGAATTGATATCCAATAAACATCCATCCATCCATTTGTGTTACTCCCTAATGGGGTCGCAGTGGGACTGGAGCCTAACCCAGTAGTCAATGGGCGGTCCATCAGTCCATCCCATGGCCCCAATGAATAACCGGGTACAGATAACATGTTGCGGTTTTGTATTTCTGCAGGTCACCTGGGACAAATGAGAGCTCTGACTTTAGCCCTTTAAAGCCTGATCCAAGAAAAATAGGATTTTTTTAGTCTGAAGTCTTTCTTTGGCCCCTCAACAACATATGAAGAAAAAAAACAGAAATTATTATTTATTATTATTTTGATTAGCGTGCAATAAGTCAAAAATCTATTTTGGCGTAGGTTTCTACTGGCTGTTATCAGGTAAATCTGAATGTGTACAACAGGGGTTTGAGCAAAGCTTTTACCACTGAATGATGCAAAAAGTCTCAGATACAAAAGTTTTTGGAAACTGTATGTATCAAATATGACACATATGGTATTATAGGGTTAAGTTGTGTTTGAAACCAGTATTAGATCAAACTTTTCTTATTCTTTTAAACTGTCTAAAGCCTAACACATTCCTGGTCCTCAGTTGGACTGGGCCCACTAACTTTACTGCTGGTTCTCTCTCCCTGTAGCACTACTAACAGATCCATATCATCATATTCGTATGGAAAAACTTAGGTAGTCCATTATTATAGTTGTTATTTACACAGAACCAAGGGATGAAATTAAACTGAACACTTCTGTGTTTTGTGCTTATATGAGTGTGTTAGCATGTACTAACGTGGTGCTTTCATCCTCACGGAACCTACAGCAAAGCTGTAGACTTTTATCTTGTTTTCCCATTTTTCATTTTTTAAACTCTTTCTGTCATCTCCATTCATTGTATCTTGTACCTGACTGCCCTTTAACAGTTCCTGTGTGCGTTGAAAGCTGAGACTTTTACAGTTAAATGAATGTGGCTTTTTGCCTCTGCCTGACAGCTGTTCGGGACAGACAAATCACTGCCTCCCAGAGTAAGTTAGGAAGCAGCAAGTGGAGAAAACTTGGCATCTGTGTCCATACTTACTCTTTTTCTCCAACTTTTTTTTCGCATACATAAGCATGCAACCCCATACGCACTCAGACACACACACACACACATGCAGCCACAGACGCAGGTATAAACACACACAATGAACACACACACACAGCCTTTCCCGACTCCACTTTGCTCATGTGTGAAATGAGCAAGGGCCTTATCTCTTGGAAACACACCACTGAGCCAGAGGAGAAGCGGGGAGAGGGAGACACACAGCGGGAGAGACGGGAGAAAGAGGAGGAGGCGGAGAAGGGGTGGGGGGGGCATCACATGGTTGGCATGCTGATGACTGTGAACTTGGGAATTTGCTGCAAACTCTGGAGGTCTTCGAATGAGCCGTAATCAACCTTGAACGTCTTAATATGTCTCTTCATTGGCCTCTACAGGTTAACCCATACACGGTTTTATTTGATCATCCCAAGGGCATTTATGAAAGTCCCATTGTTAAGTAAGCAGTAGCCCATCAACAAGGCGTTCATTGCTTGAATTTCCCCATAACTGAACTAACCAAAGGTCTTTTCCTCCGTCTCATTTTAAAGTACCTGTGGATGAGCACAGTCAGAAATCCTGCCTTTGTTCTGTGACTGGTGCTGGGATATGAAGTCTTGAAGAATGAGATGTTTTTCCCCAAAAAAATTGAGCGAGAGATTGTTTCCCCAGGGGGCCCCACCACCACTGAGACCGGACTCTTTTTGGAAACTGATTAAATTAAGGCTGGATCTTTTTCATAAGCGTGATATTCAGGATAGCCCAGAAGACAAATAGATGTGAGGGCGAGATTCCTCCCTCCCTCCTGTCTCTTCCTCCCCGGTATCCTCACGTGTCAGGCATCGCCTGTGTGTCCTCCCGTGAATGCCTGTGTGTCCTCCCGTGAATGGAAGATGTGGATCCAGCATTATCCTCCCTGTGTGCCGCAGATAACAAAGAGGTTGTTCCTGCACCTGAAAATGGGATCGTTCCCCTGCTGTGCCGATCGCCTGCTGCTCCCGGGTGCTCCAGACTTTCTGCATAGTCAAAGGATGGCTATTTAAATTGGTTTAAACAGACTTTAAAATGAGAGCGGACGCCCCATTGAGGAATGTAACAAGAAAAATTAATTGAAGTAAAAGACAAAACAGGAATGAGGGAGCACACTGCAGCTCTGGAGCATGCCAGAAGGGAATTACAAAGGAAAGTGAGCACAGCAGGAGCCTGTTTTGGAACAGATGAAGTACGCAGAGCGACAGCTTTGTTATGAAAAATCTCTGTTTGACACAGAATCTCTGAATTAAACTGATCGTCAGCTCATTACAAAGCCATTTGAGCGATGGCAATTATTTGGTCAAAGATCAGCAAAGATGTGGCTGTGTCTTTGGTATCGTAGAGGTATTATCCCTGCAGTTTGAGTTCTTCTAAAGACAAAACGACAGCATCTATCCAGAGAAGCTTCTCTGCCGGCCTGGTTCTGTGTGCCCCCTCAGGCACCCCCCCACAGACGGACGGAGGCGAGGTTTCAAATGAATGACATCAAACTTCGATCTGTAAACTTGAAAATGATAGTTAATGCACTGGTTTAAAGCAGTCTGTAATAAAAATGAAAAATTGATCCCCACGCTTTCTCTTTCCTCCTGTCTGCTTAATTACAGCTTAAGACCATCTGTGGTGGGCAGCTCTCTACTTCCACCATGTGGTCAGTGTAAGGAACTGCTTCGAATTATGTTTAATATATCCATCCGTTTCCATGCTCAATTAAACAGAAGCTGTTGTATTTTTAAGTGGATTTTTTTTTTTTTTTTAACCATCACAATATGTATGTTTGAATAAAGAATCCACTGGTCACATCAGAGTTTCTTTTTTTAAGAAAAATAAATAATCTGTTTCTTTTTCAGGAATTGTGACAGGCTCCACTAATAGATACAACAGCAGGACGCTGACATGTTGTTTCTGTCTCACAGAGACAAAATGTGATTATTAATCAGTCATGCTTTGAATTATTCCATTGAGAGAAATCAACAGGCAGTGATCATTTAGACAGCCTGATTCATGTTTAACATGAGGTGTTTCCTCTGTGTGGTTTTCCATGTTTTTCATGGCCAAAAAAAAGAGGAATTTCTTCATTTATATTCACGTCACCAGCTCATGAAAGAAAGACATAGTATAGATCAAGGGTTGTTGCCAAAAATAAATGAAGAGGGGGACTGCAGGACTGCCGTCTCAGTGAAAAATAAGAATATTATGAGATCTGTCACTTTAATTATCTTAAAAAAGTGGTTCAATTAAGTTATTGATGCAGTCTAATGTCACAGCACAAGTCATTTCAGGGCAGATGTGAACAACGCAGGCTGGCAAATGGCTTTGTGGAACAGAAACTAAATGTAAGGAGAGGAAAACACATTGAAGGAATCCTTCATTCATACACATTCAAAGTACAAAAAGAAGCCATATCATAAGATAAAGGTCCAGAACACTACTGCCAAAGGCGTTGGTAGGTCTCCTCAAAAAAAAAGTCAGCTTTAAAACTCACTGCAGAACTCAAAACCAGAGAAAGCTACACAGAGGGTCTTCAGGAGTCTGCCAGTGTACGTTTCTCATGCTTTGATTCATGTACACCCACCTGATTTAAAATTGACCTGAAACCCATCGTTGATTTCTTTTTGCCTCAGTTGGGCCGTTTGAAAGCAATAAGGACCGTGAACTGCAAAGTCACCGGCTTTACTGCTCCATCCCTGTCTGTCTCTCAGCTGGGTGCTATTAACAGAATGAGGGATCAGCTGTATGTAGTTCAAATCCATCTACATCTCTGCAAACTATACTGCTGGAGCCTCAGCCCTTGTAACATTCAGCCCTTCCTGCTATAGCTTTCTGTCCAGGCAACACTGCTGAATCCCAGTTCACACCATTGCTGGTCTGCACACAAGGCATCGAGCATAGCCCGGTTAGATCAAACCACAGCCACAGACGTCTCCATCTCTGTCGGGCAACGGCACTCTGACACTAACCATTCGTTTTTTCGAAATCTTCAAACCATGGGAAGCATGTTGCATCAGGAATGGCTTCGTCTATCTTGTGTTAAATCGTGCCTAGCCAAACAACCATATAAAGGAGAAGGTTAGCTTCTTATAGACCATGACACCCACGTTTCTAGCAGGCTGAGAGGGCAAAAGTGATTGTCACATTTTGAGGAGTTGTTGGGCTGTATGGTTTGTTTGCCCAGAAGACAAAGCAGCAATCCAGTTTTAGAGAGGATGAGGTGCAGGTGTCTTTCTCTATTCCATATGAATGTAAAGAAAAAACAGTCTGAGATCCACACAGAGATGGGGATTTCCAAGTCAGAGATCACATTTAGAACTGTGTGTCACCAGCATAGAAGTGATAAGAGAAGCCGTATGATCTTAGGATTGATCCAAATGAAGTTGTATAATGGCAAAAAGAAAAAGGCCCCAGTACTGAGCCCTGCAGGATGTTTTACTGAAACATCTCAGCATGAACAATCCTCCAGTGAGGTAGTGAGTGCTTTGCCTGTAAAGCCCCTGTGTGAGAATAGAAAAAAGTCCCTAGACATAATGATCTAATTTGCATACTTGACTATGTGCATATGTAATTGGACTGAACGATCTTGTGGGAGAGAGACAAAGTTGATAAAAACATCCCACATATGTTTAGAAAATACAAATGAACTTTCTTCTGTTTATTGTTGTTTTTTGTGTGTATGTGTGTGTGTTTTTTCACATCACAGCACGAAACCTCCCCCTTTATCCGGGCTTGGGACCGGATTGAGACAATTTGGCGGAGTTACTGAAGTTTAGAAATGCAGTGATTTATTTTACGGCAACGATTTGTTTTAGACAAAGAAAGTTTTGTATTTGGTTCCTGCTGTTGTTGAACCACCCGCATTTGCAGGCTGGATGCCCGTCTGCTCAGACTGCCGCCGGGAGGGGCGGCTGCGACTACCAGGACTGGGCCGCCCGTCGGTGAAGTGGGACGGGGCAGGGGATTACGCCAGCACCCGCCCGTTGAGCAGAGTATATAATGTCTGCTTTTCCATCAGTCTGTCGCTAGAAGGGTCTGGAAAATCGCTAAAACATTGCGTCAAAGTCGTTAAATTGGCAACTGGTGGTAACTCCTCCCACTCGGGATGTTAGGGTCCCATAACCGCGCCCACCCAAAACACCCCGGAAGTGACCGCGATACACTGCCCGTTTGAGGCAAAACAGAAACATCACAGGCGGTGAGAGAACCGCTAACCAGTCTGAATTATATTTACACGGCGTTCCGGTCCTCTGGGCTTCTCACCATGACTTCTGTCTCAACTGAGAGACAAACAGCGATGTGTTGGGGGCTCTTTTTTGCCGTGCTGTGCGTTAGCTTTATTAGCCACGGGGAATGCCAAACGACCGCACCGCCGCCAGTTCGTAAGTTCAATTTGTCTCAGAGTATGGAAAATGATCTTTAAAACCACTCAAATTCCGCATGAACTGAGTTGTATCGTTATGTTGACCTGTTCTTTCGGTGGTAATAACAGAAATGTCCGTTTATGGGTGAGTTAGAGCCCGGACGGAGGCTGGGTTGGAAATACGTCACAGCTTTAGCAGCTCCCTCTTTAGACAGCTGCTGGATGTTTGACTTGTTTCTCCGTGTCTTTTCAGCCTGCTCTGCCCACAAAAGCTGCGACAGCTGCGTCCCTCATGCTAAGGTAGGCACAGCTGGATAAGAGCAGACCTTTGGCCGGGCTCTGGTCATAAATGGCCGCTTGGTTTCCATTGTGTTGGCCGGACACACCTGCAGGCCCAGCCAAGCCCTCTGGATCCACATTTCCCGATTCCCACTCAGGACAATGCCTATATTAAATGTTCCACACACCTCTAACAGTGTCAGTAACTCAAAAAATATCAATTTTATTCCCTAAAGTCCAGGTACAGTGGGGGAAATTAGTATTTGACCCCTTGCTGATTTTGCAGGTTTGCCCACTTACAAAGAATGCTTATTTTTCCTCATCAGATGGTTATCAATTTTTATAAATTCATACGATGTGATTTTCTGGAATTTTCTTTGGGATTCTGTCTTTCACTGTTAGAATGTACATATGATTAAAGTTATAGATCGTTGCATTCTTTGTAAGTGGGCAAACCGGCAAAATCAGCAAGGGGTCAAATACTTATTTCCCCCACTGTATACCTGGTTGGAGGGGGTGTTTTTGTGGCCCAGGGGGGTCTGTTCAGGCTCCAGATCCTAACGTGTGTGTGTGTGTGTGAACAGTGTCTGTGGTGCCTGACCTCCAACAACTGCAGCGAGTACCCGGTGAGCTGGCTGCTGCCCCCGGCCTCGCTGTGCCAGCTGTCCCAGGCCCGCTGGGGAGTGTGCTGGCGTGAGTTTGATCTCTCTCTCTTACCCTTCCTGCTTAGTTTCACCGAAACGCCGAGTGCCAGTCAGGGGGGCCAGTATGAGGAAGTTGATATCGCGACTTAAAATAGAGCCGTTCCTTTTCACTTCTACGTACACGAGGGAGAGCTGTGCAAACAGAGGCAGAGCAATAACTGATAAAGCAGGGCTGTCCAGCAGTGACAGCTCCTCAAATGTCCTGATAACAGAGGACTAGGAGCGTCTGCTTAATCTATGGAGATGTCAGCATTTCCCTTTTACCGATATGTGGACCCTCGGTAGTTAATCGGGGGCCACTTTATTGGTTTTAAGCAGATCGGACCAGGACAGGAGCAGTGGCTGCTGCATGCTAGGTTGTTTCTGGGACGTGCATGTGGACTAGTAAATCCAATAGGGCTTTCTCCCTGGGCAATGCCCCCCCCGCTGCTGCAGGGCCCTCACAGCTGGGATCACAACACCCACTGAAGCATGCTCCATGTGCTTCCTGAGTCTCGGTTCACTAGCGTACATTGAACGTTGTCGCTGACACAATACCTCCTTATATCATACCCCAGCACCGACAGTATCAGCTTGGTTTAGTTTTTTATTTCTTGCAAAAAAAACACTATAACTGGATGGTTATATCTTTTACTGGTTACTGGTTCCCTGCACACTTTCTTTTATTGTTGTTGCAAGGAAAAATATTGTTTCTGGTGCCAAAATGGTCCCAGTTGTTGTGGAAAAAGGAACTTGCCATCTAGATTTCTTTGTGTCATTCAGTCACTAGCCCTAGTTTAAAACCTTTTCCTTTTGTATTATTGCATATATCATTAACCTATTGCTGTTTTTTTTGTAAAATACTAATCAAAACCCCCCTTCAGAGCAGTGCTTAGCCGGGCAGATTGTGTGGATAAGGAAGGAAGGACAGGGTAAAGGAGTGGTTAGTGTGTTAGCATCTCATTAGAGCATCAGTTTCGTTTCTGTGGAAGCATGTGCAGTACCAGCCACAGCCAGTAGGTGGAGCCACCGCCCCAGCCTTAGCTGGCTGGCCTCTAACTGCATGTGGAGAGCTCCTGAAAACCTCCTGTTTCCATGCTGAGGCCTGTGTTTGTGTGCCACAGTGAACTTCGAGGCGCTGATCATCACCCTGGGTGTGATTGGGGGAGTGCTCCTCATCAGCGTGGCCGTCTGCTGCTGCTGCTGCTGCTGCCGCCGGAAGCGCCGCTCAGGGTAAGCGTGCAGGTGGAGGCTCAGCCTGGGCTGTCCGACCCCTTTATCCGCCACGCCACAGATTAAGCAGACCCATCCCAACAGGACCCTCCCCTGTCTTAGGTCTCTATTCTCAACTATATTTTCAGTCATATTTCAGCTTGATGCAGAGCAGCAACACACACACGAGCATCCTGTCTGCACACACCTGCAGAAACAGGGCTGTGCGGCTGTAGGTTTCATTTGGGATGGCAGGATAAAAGTCCATGTCTGCAGATAAAAAGCTGTGGTCCTGAACACACAGGAACCGTTAAACTTTCCAGGAGATGAGTTTACAGCCTCTGCGGCTGTTGTTACGCTGATGTAATAAGTCCCGTTCAGACCAGCGGGGCTTGTTGAGCTGTGGTTGTCTCCTCTCATTTCAAGGCCCGACAGAGACGAGGAGAGATTTTCCAGGAGGAGAGAGGAGATCAAACAGCGTGCCGAGGAACGGTAAGAGCTCCACTGCAGGTCTCAGCAGAGCCGCGCTGGAGATTTCAGGACATCACACTGCTCATTGGGTTTGCCACACGTAGGACTCAACTCATTCCTCCCTCTCTGCTTCCACCTCCTGCACCAGTGAAAATCCCCTGACTAAAAGTTGCTGTCCGCCTGAGCTCAGTCCACAGATCTGTGAACCGCCTCTCTTTTCTATTCTGGTGTCTGTCCCTCGCTGGTTTAGAAGGACAGTCAACACTGTAGCACCCCCCACCCCCCCGACTTTAAGTGATGCGAGTCCACTGATAACAGCTCCTATCCCTGAGACATCCTCTCACACATAAACGGGTCGAATAAATAGATCCATCCTCCTGGTTCAGGGTCACAGACCCAAAGCTGGGGCCACTCAGCCTTTGGGACGTAAAGCTCTACTCCTGAAATGGAATCCCACATAACACAACGGTTCATGTTCCCTAACAAAGGAGCCCGTTGTGTGATTGGGGATCAGGCAACTGGTGTCCAGCGTTCCGCCGGTCTCATCCCAAACACCAGCTGGATTGTTAGGGCTGAGCAGCTGCTGCATGGTCAGGCTCGCCTAAACGGAGGGGGCTGCATCCTGTGGGGGGGGTCTCAGCGGGCCTGCTGTCCTGCTCTGCTTGCGTGTCTCAGTCCCACCACTGGAGCTGCCCCCAGTGTGTGAGGCTTTTGGGGGAGGCTGGACATGTGGGTCATGAGGAACCCCTGGGTACTCTCTCCAAGAGCAGCCTCAGGCCCAGAGGTGTGACCGTCATGCTGAGAGAAGGGATGAGGAGGGGCCTCTGGATGAGCCCCCCCCCTGGCCTTTGCTGCCCCTCAGACAGGCCCAGAATGCTGCTGGAACTGTTGGCCTGGTTCACTTTAAAGGGAAGTGGCCATAAGCCACAGGCTGAATGGGGACGGATGCACCACGAGCATCCAGTAAATAAATGGACAGCATATCTGGGTCACTGTTTGAAGCCTTCTTTTACATGTGCGAGGCCTTCGTGCAGCTTCCAGTGCACGAAAGTGATCAAACCTACGTCAGCTGCTGACCTCTCCCTGGAAAACTCTTAATCTTCTGTTTACATTCCTTTCAAATCTGAGCCCCTGTTAGCTGAGATAGAGCCAAACTGAAGCTGAGCCGGACACCAGCGTGGTCAGGGCAGTCGCCACCGGCCTGTGGGATAAAAGTTACTGTTAAAGCTTCTTTATCAGCACCTGATGTGGTCACACCTATTGCTATTTTCATTTGAACTCGGGAAAGGAAAGTTGAGTTTGTAAGAACTCAGAAAGAACCGTCCCATTAACACATCTGTGATATTTAATAGTGAGACAGAAGCGACAGACAACGCTGCCTTTTCCAATCAACGTGTTTTTGTTTTGCTTTTCCAGGAACGTGGAGAGAAAGGCGCGACACGACGAGATCCGCAGGAAGTATGGTGCGTATGAAGCTGTACACTAACCCAGAGACACATGGAGGAGCTCTGCCTGCCTCCATGTGATGCATGCGCCCGCATTAGAAGCTGCTCTGGGCAAAAGACAAATGTTGGTCCTCATGGGGCGGTTTGCACATCTGCAAACCCTCCTCCAGCTTCCCCTTCTGCCCGGCTCAGACCTGTAGGGCAAACATGTGAATCCACTTCTGGGCTTAGTTCAGAAGGGCACAAATGCTTCCTTTCTTTGTAAAACCTCTGGATGATATTTTTTGTTTAGTTTCTTCTTTGTGGCGAGCTGGAGCTCTTTGGTGCATGTGCTCCTGATCTTCCCCAGGCTGGCCGTCTGTGCTCAGGGGGGCCGCCTCAGGCCTGCTGACTGACTGGAAAACCTCGGCCTGTGCAGTCTGTTTCATTTCAAAGCCCGCTCTGGTTGTGGGTAGAGGTGGATTCTGACTGACTCTGCATACCTTTGCTGTTAAAAGCAGCTCTGTCAGATGGGAGATGGAGTCCCTCTCACCCAGGTTAATGCCTCATAGAATTCCCAGATCTCAGCAGATCCCAGATACTGAGTCTTAGTCGCACGTCACCGAGGTCTAAAAGTTTGGGCTTTGAGTTAACTCTTTGATGAATCTTCACTCTTGTTCCCATGGAAACGACCACCCACCGAGCACTGTGGGTAGCGGTGGCGTCCCTGTCTGTCTTCTAGAAACTCCTGAAGCCCAGCTCCTCAGAACATCTCCTGGCCTAACTTTAGCCTGCACCCCGCACCACCCCCCCCCCCCCTCACACACACACACACACACACACACACACACACACACACACCCCTCCTTCTGTCTGGAGCTCCTTCTGGCTCCACACTGGGGCCTCCACCAGTCTGACTGGTGCTTTGCATCCATGGAGCCCCCTGTTGGGGGGCATTGGGATGATGCATCTCTGCTTTATTTAACGAGCTCTGTGTTGTTGGAGGAATGCCTGTCCGAGCGGTGGGTCAGAGAACTCACCATGCGCCCTCTTCCTGTGTGCAGGTCTGATCGGGGACTCGGACCACCCATACAGCAAGTTTGAGAACGAGTAAAGCAGCTGTGCTGGACGCCTGGACGCTTTCCACTTGCCTTCTCTCTCTCAGCTTGAAGTCCCTCGAAAGGCCCAAATGCTGCAGCTGTCCACCCATCCCCTTAAGAGCCTGACCCCATCCCTCTGTGTTCAGCAATACCAGTCCTGAGTGGGCTCATCGTGATTTTGAGGAAAATTAGATTCACTGTTTCTGTTGTGGATGGATGTTTTTAACCTTACTGCTAAACTCTGACATGTAATTTTACTGAGTCTTTTTTTAGACGTTCCACTTTCATAATAGTCTCAGCACTTTGTACAGACTGTAATTGAATTGTGATTCTAGGACTGTGTTCCGACACATGAATGGAATTGTGTAATAAAGATTATTTTGAATCTGTTGATTTGAAAATGCTGTGTTTGTGGATTGGTGGTAGTCTTGTTTATTTATGTTCTTCTCCACAGCATCCATGTGAATGCTTTTTTTTTTTCACCTCATGAATAATGTCCTGTCAGCATTAGGCTTTCCTGTGGAAGCTGGGCTCACCCACTACTGATGTCACTGTCTATTTCTAACCAAAGCGGGGGCCTGAAACACCCTCTGCTGTACCAGAGCATCCCTCTGCTGTACCAGAGCATTCCTCTGCTGTACCAGAGCATCTCTGCTGTACCAGAGCATTACTCTGCTGTACCAGTGCATCCCTCTGCTGTACCAGTGCATCCCTCTGCTGTACCAGAGCATCCCTCTGCTGTACCAGAGCATCCCTCTGCTGTACCAGAGCATCCCTCTGCTGTA